>VWZF01002074.1:1448632-1573627 GCA_013396755.1 Sclerurus mexicanus
GTGGATGGGGGGGAGCGGGCGGAAAAAGAAGGTTAGTGTTAGCTATTCTGGTGGTTAACTACACAAGCAAGATAACTCAGAAATGTAATTTGAAAACTTGTTTTTGAAAGAACAAATCATAAAACGTGTATCAAACTTGTCCATGCCTCTGCAAGGCAAGGGAGGCTTTCCAAGAAAAATGCCTGTGTACAAACATTAACACTCCATGTAATGGCAGTACAAGGCACAGGAGGGATTTATGCTCTGATCACCCAACCAAAGGTGTAAGTTTTGGAATTCATTCTAACACAACTTTACATTCATGCTTCCATAATAGTAACAAAACAGAGCAAACTAGTTAACATATTAGAGCCTCTAATGCTATTTTTGACCCAGTAACTAAAAACATCCATACATGACTACTTGAACTAAAAGATTAATAAATACACTCACCTAAATACAGCTATTAAAGGTGCATATATTGAATCTCCATCATATACATACATATGGTCCCAACTACATTCTGTGGCAAAGTGATTAAATCTCAATCTTAGTATTGCATTTGGGCTGGAAAACAAAAGAATACTGGTGTAAAACATTATTTACAGAATTATTGAGCTCATAAGATAAAGGACTTACAGTAAAATTAATCACGCCAGCATATCTCTATAAAAACATCTTGGGTAATCACTAAAGGTTTCAAGGTGTTAAATAACAAAAGTCAGGGCAAGCAAATATTTCACTTATCTTAGAAAATTTAAAAATAACGGATTCAGTCCAAGTCCAATAATCCCTAAAGTTAATAAGAGATTTAAGTTCACCAGATTTTATCAATATTCAGAACCACAAATTTAGAGCAATTAAAATATCCCATTTTAATATATTAGCTTTGCTTTACAACACCAGGAATATGACATTTAAAGGATCTTTCAAGATGAAAGTCACCTACACATTCTCATTCCAGTATTATATTAGTTATTGAAAATAAAACTCTTAAAACAAAAATCTAAAATAGCAAGCAACTGCCCTCTCCCAACAACTGGGAGTCAAATTTCTCCAGTTTTAGCCTGAGATTCAAACAGGCCTGTAAACCTTCTGAGAGGGCAATTTTCATACACTGCAAAATTACCAATGTATTTGTGCTTCTAACAGGCAGCCCCACTAATGCAGGGGTCTCATGATTTCTGTGGGTATGCTGGTGTGTTTCTGTGCTGCACACACTGAAAGATTAGCAGCAGGGCAGGAGACATCTCAACTGTGGGCACAAAGTTGTTTGAAAATTAAGCACATGAGGGACACTGGAACGCAAAAGAAAATACTTTAGAGAAGTACTGACTCGAGAGCAACGTGAAAATGAATCAGCGTTCTGTACTCGAGGCCATTCCCCATTTATATCACTGATATGAGTTAAAGAAGATTGGTAAGATAATGAGTTAAATGATGGGATTCTGTACCCACATTTGGAACCCATGTAAAGGTACTCAAACATGCAACAAATTTATCATTGGGTTTGACAGCTTGCAGCACTGGCCAAATTCCAATGTCAGCCAAGCTTCTGCCAGCAGTCTGAATGGGAATGGAATTTGGCCAACCCTGAGCAATCCTGAAAAATCCTTTTTTTTATCTTTTTTTTTTTTAAATTCTTTATAACATTTAAACAAGAACAAACCAAACTAACTAAAGACTGAAACCGTTTATATTGCGTCCAGATGCAGTTTCTACTTAAGGAGTTCCTTCGATCTCCAGAACACACAGTACCAAACTGACAGAAAATTTAAGCTATGAAAATAAATACTTACTAGCCTTCAATTAACCATGTACATTTTGTTTTATATTTATAATTTATAGGTCCATCTGTTAAATATCCAGAAGGTTCTGTTAACCTACAAGAGGAAAAAGAGTGCTGTAATAAACCAGAGACAACATGGCAGAACACGTATCATCAACATGCCAATATAATTTTTCTGGATGGAAAGAAAACTGTGAGTAGGGAAAACAATCACTCTTCTTATTTCTTGTCACACTGCTTGTATCCATAAAAACTTGAATTCTGATTATTCTATATCATTGATTTGCTTTCCTTCCCTAGGCAGTCACAACACTTCTATTTTTTCTAATTCAGTAGCAAGTAATTTAAATTATCCTTTACACAAAAGGGATCCAAACCAATGTAAAGGGATTTCATTTAAGATAATTTTGATTTGAATTGCTTGTTTACTTTCTCATTGCCTTACAACTTACTTCTGAAATTAGACAACAGCAGCCTTGGAAAAAGTGTTCTAGATCAAGAAAAGTTAAGGCATAAATTTAAAGATGCATCTCTGTCAGCCTGTTCCTCCCTTATTCCCAGTCTGCACCCTGTGCCTTCCCAGTGGCCTACATAGGATGCCCAGGGAAGAGTTTAAATCCCTCTAGATAGTCCACTTTCAATGACCTGCAGCTCGGGGACACCCTCAGTCCAGGCTGAGCCTTCGGGTTCCTGTTTGTCCCAGGAGGTGCCTCCCATCAACTCACAAACGTGCAGAGCCCAGAACATCCTGAAGGAACGATTGTCACGCACACACGAGACATCTCAGCTGGTTTTGTCCAGAGCCTCCCTCTTGGTTCCATCTGATGTCCTTAGGTGTGATATTGGATGAGGGGTTGAACAATTGTTCACACATTTTATCCCACTCAAAACTGTGTTGTTTCCCTCCTTTCCTGCACTGAGCCTTTTCCAGCCGGAGAAATCCTTGCTCACTGCCTTTAATGTATCTTTCCTCTTCTCCTGGAGCCATCTGAGATACAGCCCAGAGACAGGCATATTGTACGCAAGATGCAAGTGAGCCATGGATCTCTACAGTAGCAATATTATTTCCCTTTTATTCTCTATTCCCTTTAAGATTTTATTTGCTATTTCAAGAACTAATATTCTGACATTTTAAACAGAAATAGCTGCTATAACTTTTTTTTCCTGAGTGATAATAGATAGCTCAATATGCACATATAGAAATTCATTTAATGGAGAAAGAGAACATTTTTCATCTGTTCATATATATTACTTTGCATTAATCTATGCAGTGATAAAACAGCAGATGAAATTCAATAATCTATTAACTCAAAAGCTTTATGAAAGAGCTTATTATCTTCAGCACACTGTAACTTCACTAATCCACCTCATTTTCTGCATCCTTTATGATTATCTTCTATAGTTCAGGCCTAAACATCCGTCTCTGGTGGCCTTACTTCTCTGGGAAAACCAACCATCCTACTCTTTAAAGTGTTACAACAACAATAACAAATATAAATACACACTCAGAAATGCTCATTTTTTTCACTATAGTGTTGAAAGACAATCATTAAGAACAAGTATCACTGAAAAAGGAAAAAAGCAGGTTTTTGCTGTTTTGTTCCATTTTTTTAAGTAAATCAATAGACTAAATCTAAGGCAAGGCTGAACAAGCTGACCAAGTCACAGCTCCATTTTCCCCATCAGGAGTCAAGCTGGACAGGAATTCAGCCTCTGTTATCCTGCTGTCTTTGAAGCCATATAGACCCGTTTTAAAAATATTTATTACCACATCTACTGCAAATTATTTACACTGGAACTCACATCAAACACTAATTGCATACTTATTAACAGTGATCCAAACAAAATGATAAACATGTGGAAATGAAATAAAAACAAGGGAGCAAGAAAGAATAATCTATGAGAAGGTCTGTTCACACTCCTGTTCATCACACCCCTGCCAGGTGCTCTCGTGTGAAGGAGGCTCTGGCCAAGAACACTTGTGCTTGAAGAAAGCACAAGACACATACACAGTTTACATTTATAGTATTTGTTTTTGCCAGAAGTTTCTTCTATACATGAGAAATAGGGTTTACAGAGTTTTTTTCCAGCTTCTTTACATATCAATTATGTTGTTTGGACAATGCTGAATGTAACCCCAACCTATAGCTTACATGTCTAAGCTGCATGTCATTGATTTTGAAACGAAGCTTATATTGGTGCTTAGCCTGTAGCAGAACCTTAGTAAAGCTGATTAGAGGAGCAGATCTTTGTTTGAGTGCACGCTAGACTGAAGTCTTTCTTTTCTTTTTTTTTCCAATAAAAGGCAGTAACACATTTCCAATAAAAATAATTGCATGCTGACGTACGGTTTATCTACAAAAGTCTTATTTAGCAAGCCACAGAACATTTCTTTTCCTAGAAGAAGTGTGAAACATCACTAGTATTCATTTGCAGTCATGACCATTGCCTTCTTAGTAGCTGTATAATGCAATGGAGGTGACTTACAAGAGTTGATTTTATTAGATCAGCCCTTTGGCACCAGTAAAGTACAAACAATTTCCCTTGTCTCCTAAGCTGATAATTTTTTGATAAATAGTTTCTTTTGGAAGAGTAGATAGCCTTTGAAGCAATCACTGCACTTTGCTGACAAAAGTAAATAACTAAGAGCACAACTTTGCAATAATAGTAGTGGAACATTGTAAGATAAGGGGCTGTTCTATTTAAAATAAATACACAGCAAGACAGATGAGAATTATTTTCAGTTTCTTGAGTCATATCAAGAACTTCTCTGTAATATATTTCTTTCCAAATGTTATCAAATTCCAAATCCCATAAATAACAAAGATAAGCAGTACTACTTTCCTGTAACCTCTTACCAAATCAAGGTCAATATTCTCTAGAATATAAAGTCAGGTATTCATGCGCAGAGTTTTCCTCTGTGAGTAGCAGTGATTCTGTCAAACAACCAAAATCCAGGTGAGCCAACATGACTAGACACTCTTCAGCCACAGAAGTGGAACAGCCAGAACCATGCCTGGACTTCCTTAAGAGAACGCACAGGGAGTGGCTGATGTTGTATATTGTCATCTGAAATTGGACACCAGCTTTCATAAACACAGCAATATTTTTTATTTAGTTGGCAGGGTTATAATCAGAACCTGCAAAGAGTTAGAGGGAGGAAGCCAAGAGAACAGCTCCCATCTCCGTATCCTGTAAAACAGATCTACCAAGGAACAGCCAGGAGTCAGGATGGTGCCCAGCAGAGTCAAAGGCATCCAGAGGCACCAGCAACAGCTCAGTCACTCCCCGGGCTAATCAGTCGGTGACACCTCCTGTGAAAAACACGTGGCACTATAAGGTGCTCCATATAGCACACAGACATACCAGAAATGGCTAAAGCCAACACTGGGCAAGCAAAACATGAGGCTTTAAATCAAGACTGATGCATTTCAGGAAAAGAGAAAAGCATGTTCTAGTTCAGTCAGAAATTATTGGTCCAAAATGAAGGAGTAGTCAGATGAAATCTATGCTCTGCAATACATAACATGTCAGGGCACATTATCAAAATGGCCCTTCCTGGCTGTAATATTTATAGATCCATGGAAAAACACAGTCTTGTCATCTCCTGTGTCTTCCTGTAAAAAATAGTACCATCAAATCTTTCAGAGAGGGGCACTAATTTAAACCCAAGAAGTGCTGGGTATTTTCTGTCATCAGCAGAACATGAGGATCCACAAAACTGCTGCTAGAAGGACAGAGGTCTGATTTATAATACAGGTAGGTTAAGGGAACAAAGCATAAGGCACATTCATATTACAAATATTCACTATTAAATAAAAGAAAGGGTTATGAAGACACTTCTCTTATATTATTTAGTATCACATTTCTACTGAGAATTTTATTAAAAGCTGGCTTACTTTTCAATTCCTACTTCAGATATATCTGAATATAAGATATAGAGCATATTTTGCTATATGGATTCATCTCACTATCAGTATTTGTTTGTCAGTCAAGAGCTATTCTCTCTATCGCTGAAATATTTTGCGCCTTTTCATCTTCTATGAAAACATGTTTTATTAAAAAGAAATAAAAATCAATAACTGTGCTTCAGAGTTATAAGATCAATTTCTTCTAAAAGAGAAGTACTGGCAACCTTTCTAGCTCAAGCCCTTGTGTCTAACGTTTACAGCAGGGAAGGACACTGCTCATACCTGAGATGAGATGAGATCAGCTGAATATATTGAGCAGGAAGGGAAAAAAATCCTGAGCAGGTGACAGCACAAACGTGACTCAGTGAGCACTGTGATAGCAGAGGAGAGGCGGCAGTGAGGGAGAGGCCACTTCTCAGACCACAGGACTAAGTGATAGGCTAAGGATGCTTTCTAGGACTTCTCGCAAAGGGAGATCTGAACACCAACACGTTCTGAAAAACCCACAAAGCCAGACTTATTTTCCAGGCATAAACTATTCATAACCACCTGACAAAAATCCAAAGAATTTGCCTTTGACTTTGCTGTGTATCTACATTTATTGCAGAACTTGCTGTTGGTTAATTTCTTTGTCACGACACGTACGAAAACAGAATATACTGAACATACTGCAGTTCTAATTTTTCTTCAATGACTAATCAAGAGGAATAAATATTTAATACATTAGGAAAATACTTGCATATGCCAATCACACTCCTATACTTGTTACATACTGCTCTGCATTAATAGAAGAATGTATATTTAGAAACACATTAAGGACACTCACCACTGCTTCTCACATGCCATCTAATCACAGGCCTGCTTTTAAATAGGTCTCACTTTATTCATTAGAAACGAAACTGTTACTTGGTCAAAGTGTCCCTACTGATTAAATCGGGTATTGAGTTCATCCTTCTAAATTATTTTAAATAAAACCATGCTCCAAGACAATGCAAAAATCCCAGAAAAGTAAAACAAAGACTAGAATGTAAGAATGGGTTTTTCCCCATAAGAACACATCCTGTATTTCAAGAAGCTTAACACTTGTGTGGCACAAATCTACTATTTACTAAAAAGAAACCCCCAACCTAAGTTATTTGGGATATAAAATTTTATTGGTGCAAAACATTAATTTAAGGTTTGCTCTGACAGCTGTTTTGTTTCCTCACCTATTTTATTTCCTCCTTGTTATTCTACAGCACATTTTTGTAATACTCCCAAAAACAACTGGAAGGATGCTGCAGAGATGATGTTCCTTTCAAAGTACAAAGTTACATGGCATCTTGCTTATGCAATGTATTGTCACTTACATAAAAGGAAACTGTTCCCCTCCTTAGGTTGCACAATATTGTATAAATTCACAGAACACAGGTTGTGTGGAGTAGAATATCTGAATGTGTGTGAGGGACTCTACAGAGTGGCCTGAAATAAGAAAATGTGGGCACAGTCTTAGGAAGACCTGGTAGACAAATCAGATGCAGGAGATAAGAGGAGTATAATAATATTAAAGATAATCCCAATATTTACTAATATTGTAAATAATTATTTTCAACTAAAATCACTGTGAGAACACTGTATGAGTACTTAAGGATTTTCTTCTACCTCCTCACAAGGTGGTGCTTGACTTTTTTTTTAATTCAAAACCTCTTAAAATTCAGTTACAACACACCCTAACACCTATCCCAACCATACTGAAATATTTCTTCACGGTTATTTGTCTAATCTGATTTTAGTAATTCCAGTGAAAGAAGTCTACAATCTTCTTAGGCAGTCTATTTCAGTACTGACTTATCCTTACTAATAGAAAGTTTTTCTAAATGTCTAACTTACCTGTTCTTTCTTACTTAAACATTTTATTTCCTGAACGCAGACCTGGAAGTCAGGCAATTTTCTTCCTCTTTCTACTTATCTTTTACAAACAACTACCTTCAGACTTTTCTTCTCTGAATAAAGCAATTTCATCCAGCATTCCTGGTGTTGTTTTCAAGACTTGCCTCCTCCACAGCTTTTCCAATTCATCTGCTTCTCAAAAGGGTACCTTCTATTGCAGCTGTGGTCTGACCAGCATAGCAAGCAGAGAATTATTTAATATCCGTGTAATGTAGCCAGTTCTTTGGGTGCAAGTGGCAGAGGAACTGCCTTTATGTTGATTTGTGTACAACCTGTAATTCCTGAGACTTCTGACTTCCTCCACAGGACTAAATGGTATTGCTCTAGTTCATCTTACTGAGGTTAATTATGTCTGATCAAGTGTAGAAATTCCAATCCAATTCTGTCAGCGTGACTTTTTTCAGGCAGTATTGTATGGGATCAATGCAGCTTGCATGAGCTGGAACTTGCTGCATGGAAAGTTTCATTTATAATCACTTTTTCCAGTAAGAAAATTTATTTTTGTTTCTCTGATATAGCATTCACTTAAAGAGATAGTAGATTGTGGCCACACTGTACAGTGAGAAACCCTACTTAAAAATCAACGAACTCCACAAGGAAAGAAGAAATTCCATTTGTGTACATTTGTGATAAAGTCCTTCCAAAAAACTCCTACATTTTCCATAACAGCCATTCTTCCATTACTTATCTCCACAGATTCTGAATTTTATATTCATTATTCATTCACCTTACAAAGCACTACATGAAGTCAGTGCTAGCAAATATTAAAACCCAAGTGCACACATGATCCCATCATGACAGTCGCATTAATTTGGTGTATTATAATGCAAGTCATTCAAGCAAGTGACAACAAGGTACCATGTTTTTGAAGAACTTACAGGTCTGCAAGTTCACATAATTTACTCCAAAATGATTGACCTGTTTTCCTGAGTTTTAACCTGAACCCACAAAACACTTCCTAAGTGGAGACCTTTATTTTTTGGGGAGAAGGAGAAGGGCCATTTCGTTACATTTTAAGAAACCCAAACTCCTAAGTACTGTATCACCCCCAAAGTTATCAACAACTAAAAGTTTTTGTGCTACCAAGTTTTACACAGACGGATTTACATGCAATATTTATGGAAAGCTTCTACAAAATTGACTGGAGCTGAGTCAATCCATGGAGTTCAGCAGCAAACTCTGTATTTTCTACAGAATCACTACAGCAATTAACAGTTCAAATCTTGCCAATATCCTCCAGGTGGCCGTGGCCTTCCATCTCTACTTGGAAATCAGTGCCTTTTAAAAGATACTGCAAATAGCACAAGATCCTCCACTGACCTGGAAAAAACTTAGTGAAAAGAAATGAAGTGAAAGAAATGTAACTTCACCTCTTACCTGGAACACTACAGACATTTGATATTTACTACCTTAATATCGTGGTTGGACAAAATCATTTGGGATAGGCATGTACTCTCTTAGAAATGCCCAGGCTAGTGCATAGATGGCATCCAAAATTCTGCCTATAAATAGGCCTGTCACAAGGGTTACAATTGAGAATTGATAGAAAATCAAGCTGGCATTTAATACAAACACGACATCATCTATTTCCCTGGGTCACCATTTTATTTAAGTAAGGCTGCAAATACTACTTTAGGTATAAAAATCCAAAGGTCAAAAAGCTGTATGAAAATTAATCCTGTTTTGAGTAAGAGGCAGACCATCTACCCAATTCACTGACTGAACTTCCTGCACTCAGTTTCATGCCACGGTTGCTCATTTTCTCACAACAAAAGTCAGGTTTGAAATAATCAAAATTCTGACAATTCGGTCTTGATTCAGACGAATAATAACAGTGGTCCAAAGTTTTCTCACGGATCCAATCCAGATAGCTACTATTAGAAGCAAACAGGAATGAGAAAAGAGTCTGCCAGGAGGCAAGGAGACACCCCAGTGCTCTAACATTTTACAATGCTCACTTCAGCCAAGAGCTATTTTTATGGCCAAATGTTGCCAAGATAATTAAGAAATTAAAAAAAAAAAGTCACACTCCACCAGACTCAAACGGTTCTATTACTTTCTTTTTTTTTTCCTACCACATTAATACTGTTATTATTTCATTTAGAAAAGTTCTGTACCTTCAGAGATAATGTTACTTTAGGATGACCCAGAGCAACACATTATCCTTATGTTATTCCTAGTGTTCAAAACAAACAAAAGTTTAGTTTAGGCTTCTTTAATAGCTAGAGCTCCTTTTTCTAGGCTTTATTTTCCACACGGTTGCCCTCCATTTCCAAAAGTAACATGGTAAAGAGCATGGTCCAGCATTATTTTGTTCATCTCTAGGCTCTGTCAGGGCACACTTGATCCCATCTTCCAGGTAACTTGTGAAGAAACAGCCCTGGGCCCAATATTGATCCCTGGGGGACCCCACTTGTGGTTATCAGGCTGCAAAAAGCTGTTGACACACAACCTCCTCAGCCAGTTCCTCACCCACTGCACAGATGGCTCATCTAGACCACAACACATCCATTTCTGTACCAGGAAGGCAGGGAAACCATAACAAAAGCCTTGGAGAAATTCAGGTAGACAATGTCCACCACACACCCCACATGAGCCAAGCAGATTACCTTGTCACAGAAGGCAATCAGGTTTGCCCTTGGTGAGTCTGTGCTGGCTTTCCCCACTCGTGTCCTTCATCTGACTTGTGACAGCCCCCAGGAAAACTCACTCCATAACTTGCCCAGAGACAGAAGGAGCACTGATGCACTATGATTTTATTTCCCAGGTCATCCTTGAAGCCCTTCCTGCAGATTAACATGAGCTTTCTTCCAGCCTTCTCCACAACTCCTCAAAGATTACAGAGAGTGGTCTCACTCTCTCATCTCATCTCAGAGATCTCTCAGAGGGATGTCAGCCAACCTAACTGCATCTCTGCACACCCTGTGCCAGGGCCCACTGATTTGGAGGGTTCAGGCTCTGTGATAGCTCACACACCAGTTCTTCCCTTGCTGATGCTGGGTCAGTGTTTGCATTAACCTGGATTTCTGTGCCCAGTCTGGGGCCCGACAGTGATGGCAAAGACAGAAGCGAACAAAGCGTTGAGAACCTCTGCCTCTCCACACTGTTGGGGGCTAAATCACCTCTGCAGACAATTGGGTTTGTTCTGTTTCTGCTTTTTTATGTACCTGAAGAACCTTTTTCTGGTGGTTCTTGATACCTCTGGCCAGTTTCAACTCAAGCTGAGGTTTTGGTTACCTAACTGCATCTCTGCACACCCTGGAAACACCCTTGTAGTTCTCACCAGATATTTATCTGCTTTTCCATCTCTGGAACACTCCTCTTGTGGTTTTCAGCAGACTCAGAAGCCTGTAGTTAAACCAAGGGGGTCTCTTGCTCTGCCTACTTCCCTTACCTTTCAATAGATTTCAATCCGAGTAGTTTCCACATTGAAGTAAGGTTGTCTACAGGTTTTGATCTAATCACAAGATTAACATGAGCGAAGAATAAAATTATTTATGAATGTAAACATATGCATGTTCATATTTATATACTGAGCCATATATGTGTATGTGACAAGACTTCTCTAATTAATCAAACATGCTACAGTATCTTAAAAAGTGGAGCACAAAGTATATGGACAATGCAGGCTGAGGTGCGTGGCAACAGGGCAATGCACTGTGCCAATTTTTCACTGTACATCACCATAAATCTCATTTTCACTTGTGACCTCCTTCAGAGCTTTAACTTAAGCTTCCTGAGGTAACAGCCAAATGCTCTAAATCCAGCGTGTCACCTACTTCGAAATTCCTCCTGAAGTATTTAAATCAAGTTTCTGATAAAACTTATGCTCGCCAAGAAGCACCTATTCCTGCCTTTCAGTCATTTAGATTGATTAGTATCTGACCATCCGATTTTGTGTTTGTTAAGGACAGAATTCTCATGGCAGGAAACCATCTCATGCCAGAAGGCTGCAAGCACCAGCTCCCACTAGCTCTACGAGTTCTGAAATTACCCAAATGCAGTAAGCTTGGACACACATGCACTTCCAGAGGAGAAACAAAAATATTATCTCTTAGCATCCCTCCCTAAGGCTGCAATAACAGAATTTTGTTTCATTTTATATTGTTTAATAACAGGAACTCCTGCCTCCCCTCTTTCTCTTCCCCTCAGCACACATGCTGCTTCCTAAGAGGTTCCCAGTCTCCGAACACAACCTCAGCACAAATGTTGAGATAAGAAGAGATAATAGTTCTTTTAAATACTTAATTGATTAATAAATTCAAAGGGCTGGTTACTGACAAGGTTTCAAGTACTGTCTTTCAGATAATTACACAGATAATCACTTACTTTGGACTTCTCTGGCTGTAGCAATTATCAGGACATTACACGTTTGCCTTAAATACAAAGCACATCCCTCTGTTTGCTCTAAAGAAATGGAATAATGGCATTCGTGTCTCTAGGGTATTACAAAGCATTCTTGTTTGGGAATACAAAAGATTCCTATTAGTAATAAAAAGGCATCATTTTAGAATACATTTCACTCTATGGCAGGTGTCATTTCACTCATTTTTTCTGCTTGACTTTATAATTCATGGGTAACTCATAACACTGTTAGCAACTTCCAATACTCCTTCTAGAAGTAGATGAAGAGGTATAAGAATGAGTGTATATATAATATTTTGAGTCCTAATTATTCCAGGTGCCACTTTCACAGAATCAAACATTTCATATATTGGTAGAGAGATTCAGGGGTTTTGTGTTTGCGTGGGTAGGTTTTTCAATTTCGGGGTTTCTAGGAGGTGGGGGGAGGGTATCTCTAGCCTTTAATTTGTTCTGTATTTAAATGCACGATCAGAATTAAGGAAATACTGAAGTCTAGTTTCAAATGACAAACAGAATTTCTTAGCAATTTTAACTTTGAGCTCATTTGCTCTCAACTGAAATGAAACACCAAGAACAATTTGCAGATAGTGATGAGAAATATTAGGAGTCAGGGGACATTCAGAACTGTACATTATATCCATCAGTTACCGAGCTAAATACAGCTTCCCATTTACTGCACTATTAACAGAAGATCAACTTCCCATTTGCTGCACTATTAACAGAAGATCTGCTAGTGCAATGATTTTGCTTCTCCAAAGCTGGGGGGAATAAAATCTTTCTGCTAGGAATAAAAAAATACAACAGAAAACTTCGTTCCTTCAAATCCTGACTTGATAAGAACACAGCCAATTCGCTGAACAAAGACATAAAAGTTTCTGCTGAGATTTCCAAACCCCTTCTGCTCTGTCTTGCCAAGGCACTCACCAGCATCAGCCGGTTGTTCAAAAGACATGGATGGAGCTAGGAATGGGGAAAGAGAACATATGAAAACTTACTCCGGGATATTGTCCCTCATCTCCCATAAAAGGAGAATACAGGTCAGGGGAAGGTTGCTTGGAATGCCCCACTTTAACAGAGTACAACAACAAAACACACACCTACACGACCAGAACTCTTAGAAGCCAGTTCATGTTATCCTCCCAGGGATATAGCAAGGCATGTGGGACACACAGCCAACCTGTCTTATGAGTGAGAGGTTATAGAAAGTTTCGGACCACCATTCATGAGCAGAAATCCTTAGGATTGCTCCTAAGTGACATGCTCTCAGAGGCTGATGATCTAAACTTCAGCTGTAAAAAGCTTTCAGAGCTGCTACTGATCTATTCCCACTCAGTTCAAACACGACGCAGAACGGATTAGAAACATTCTTCATCAAGACAGTATAAACAGAAATTATACCTGTACACAGGAGGGAGCTACTGATACACAGCAGGAATCAACAAAGCCATCCACGGAAGTCTAAAGTCAGTAAATTAGGCTGCTGGAAACAAGAAGAGGAAAAGAAAGTAGAAGGCAAGCAATCACTCTGAAAGAGGGTCAGGAAAAAGCAGCGACCCCAAGGCTCAGAGAAGAAGTGATGATTCAGGGAGCAAAATGCACTAGAGCAGAGAATTGTTTCAGTGCAGCTGAATGGCCAGGGAGATGAGAAGGAGGGGGTGATCCTGCCCCTTCTCCCAGATTTCATGAACCATATGCCAAAGAAGCACCAGGAGCACACCATGCTGTGGGACAAGCTTCCCCCAGTCCCAGCAACTGCAGGCTGAAACAGAATCCTTCAAGAGATACTTGTGTTATTTAACATGCCACTTTACAAACACGCCATCAAGAATCACCTCCCTCAACAAGCCCTTTATAGTCAGAGCAGAATAAAATTTCTGGCAATGGTAGAATTACCACAAAAAGATACAACAAATATAGGGTAACTATTGCCTCATTTGATTGGTGTAAACAGAACTGGAATACATAGCAAATTCAGAAGGAAGTGCACTGGTCTGCACACAGAAGAGACAGACATCTGAGAGGAATTTATTCAGCTGAAGGAAGATTATTATTGCAGCAGGGATGACAATTAAAACCAATCTTGTTTAAATAAAATATACTTTCCTTGCCTACCTGACCTTACCTGCTCTACAAGACGATTTCTTTAGTACCTCTCCAGTTCACTATTCCAAACAACAGGCATGTACCGACATAAGCAGTGCCTTCTATATAATCAATAATTCAATTATAACAGGAAATGGCCTGAAGGAAGTTGAGCCAGGGCAAGTTTAGTTGGATATCAGAAGAAGGTTCTTCTCCCAGAGGGTGGTTGGGCTCTGAACAGGCTCCCCAGGGCAGTGGGCACAGCACCAACCCTGAGAGAGCTCAAGAAGCATTTGGATGATACTCTCAGGCACAGGGTGTGACTCTTGGGGATGGTCCTTGTGGGTCCCTTTCAACTCTGCGTGTTCTGTGAAACATTTTTGTTTGTTTGTTTTTAATTGGGAATAAAGATAATTTATTTTTCAGTGTTTTGGAAGCTTGGTTTTGCTTTTCAAAAAGCTTCCCTACAGGTTAAAATAGCAAGTAGATATGAAAACTAACAAAATCAATCCCCCTTCTAAATCCTAAAAAAACCCACACAAACTTCAATACATTCTTAACTTTTATCAGAGAAAACTGATTAAATATTCATTGAAAGATTCTGTGTTACTGACAAGGTCTGAAAGCAGCATTCATGAAGAATTTCAAAACTGGTTCAGAACCCAGATCAAAAGAAACCGCTCACAGCAACACAAGTTAACATTACTTTTATTCAGTTCTCAGTTTGTGGACTAGAATTTGGCATTTGTGCCACTCTCTCACATAACTTGTGACTCTAAAGTTTCCATCGCATCAGTGTTAGACAATCAAAACTGATTCAATGCTTATCAATAAAAAATAAAAATTTAAAAAAAATCTTTATGTAAAGAAAATAATTCCGAAGACGAATTCATGCAAGGCCCAGGAAAAGAAACAACCTTTCTTAAACTTCCATTTGACCTTAAATGTTTCCAACACTGTTGCAATACATAACACACTCTTCTTTCAACAAGTGACTATTTCCAACCAAGGTCCTGCCAGAACCAAAGATGTTACAAATCAGAACAAGTGCAAGTAGAGTTATGGACAAAAGAACATTCAATGCTGTTTCAGGAAAAAAAAAAAAAATCTACATTGCATAAGACCAGAGACGAAGCTCAGTTTCTGATTATTGCTACTCTTGTGTTACATCTTCTCTAGCACAAGCATCTGTTCAGCAATGCTGGGAAACACCACAAGAGATTAAGAGCTGGAGGAGGGGAAGGTTCAAGGGCAGCAAAGCTAATATTCCAGTACATTCAGCTATGAAATCTATCAAATCTCTTTTCAGGCTGTATTTCTGCATACACTTCTAAACATTCACCCCACAGTCAAAACAGCTTTTTGTTTGGTTGTTTTTCTCTGTTTTGCCTTTGATTAGTCACCAGAAGGTGCTCTTAAATCACTAATCTGAGCTTCAATCACTCCTGACCTCAGCTCTCTGAGGACAGCACTGTGCACAGGGCTCTTAGTAGGTCACTAAACTGGAACATATTATCTGTAAAGCAAAATTCAAACTAATTCTAGCATGGTTTGCTCTTTAGTAAGGAAGATGAGGTTATTTATCATCAGCCTAAAAAGAGCCAAAAGGCTTGTTGACTCATCCTCAAAATGAGCTTTATTTAAAACTGAGAAGACACTATAACACACCTCTATGGGTGCAGGCTCTTTATCAAAAAGCAAAAATAGCCACAGAAATTCCAAAGAGAGGAAAACTACTTAACGATGAGACATAATTTACAGCATCTCGAACTATACTATTAGGAAGCTTCATTCACTGCTTTAAAAGCAAAAAAGTTAAAGACCTAGGATTTAAAAATATAGCTCATTTGATAAATTATTTAGTGGAAGGAGTGAAAGGGGAATAAGTGCACACCAAAATGTGGCAGCTTAGTTTCAGTGAGTATATAAATTAAAGCCAATAAGGTACATAAATGATGTGCTTGTGGAAAGGCTTTTACTTTGATCTCTGAATTTGCTCATTTTGCCTACTGTTCATAAAATCCACACCTGCATTTATACTGCAACTTATGTATTCCCCAAAAACACAGGTGCCAGGTACAGATCAGGCTGCTACGAAACACTGCCAGCCAACAGAGGCAGAACGAGGCACAATCTTCTGCAGAGGTTCTTTTGCACCACTTCTGCCTCCCAGCCAACCAGAAGCAGAGCAGAGCCCCTCTTCCCTTGATTTCCCTATTTCATGGAAGTCAGACACCCTCCTGTCAAGCAGCACTCAAACACCCTGGGGAGTCTGGAGTCATATCCAGAGCAACAAGAAACTTGCTTCATCTTCTGACCAAGGAAGACACTCTGGTTCTGTTTGGTTTTGTCTCATTTTCTCACCTTAATAAAATAACTACTTTCTAAACTCCAAGTCTAAAAGTTATTGAGTATACAAGACCGAGGTGGCTTATTTGGTCTGGAGTTTGGGAATTGCCAGCCTAATGTCAGCTTTTGCACTTAGTCAGAAAAGGAGCTAAATCTTTGCTTACAAAATCACTAGGAATACAATTTTTTTAATCCCTTTACATTTTAAAATGCTTTTTCTTGAATAAGCCTGAGGATCCAAGTGTTCCAATTCATCGAAGTTCTTAGGCTGCAAATCCATTTACTAAAGATAGGATTATCTAGCACATGTGTATCATTTTACATATGATACTTTTAGGGAATTTAAACTGACAGGGCTGCTTTAAAAAGCTTTCAGTTGCTAATATTTCAGTTGAGCTTTAAGGAAGTATTTACTTGTATTTCTTGAATTTCAATGCATACACTGTGCTATCATAAAAACTTGAAGGGATCTAAAAATTATACTAAGCTTAAAAATGGACACAGACCTCTGCTTGGTTGTTTTGGTATAAATCTGCAAGAGTCACCTGTTATTACAGGCAAGACAGGGCAAAGCCCAGCTTCAGAAACCTGTTGGAAGGTTTTCAGCACTTTTAAGATGCAGTTTTGAACATTCTGTGAGAATTGCATTCATTTACAGGGCAAATTGTGTACTAAGACTCTGTCTTAAGGATATCTGAAAGAGTGGCAAGAAATGCTAAATACAACAGTGAATTGTTGGACATTCAGAGTCTCAGAGCTTTTTAAAAATGTTTGATTACCTCAGGAGGTGAAAGGACAAGATTATTTAAAGAAATAAAATGGGCTGAGTTTATTTCAAAATGAGCAGCAAGAGAGAGTTTGCAGAGAAGCAATCAAGTTGAGGATGACACCTAAAAAAAGTTTGAGTAGATGTTTCAATGTTTTTTGTATTTCTTGGTAGAGAAAACAATTTAACTAGACACTAAGACACTGAAGGAGCAGTAAGAGTAGTTGAGAGTCTCAAGTCAACAGACCTGTACCAAACTCAAGAGGAAAGGAAAAAAAAGGAAGGAAATCATGCAACAGTGAAGGCAGAATAAATTAAACCAAAAGAAAGAAAACAACCACAAACAAACAAAAAACCACAATGAACAAAAAACCCACACAAAAGAAAAGAACACAAAACCTAAAACAACCAAACCACCCTTAGGGAGACTTCTTTCCAAAGAGCAAAAACAAATATTAAATAACTTGTTCAATTAAAAGAAGATGATGAATGGTATAATTTAGGTCAACACTGAAAGTTCCTGTTGCATAAAGACCAGAAGTTCCCATCTCCAAGATGTGCAGGGCCCAACGTGGAAAGAAGTACCAAACACAGCATCTTGTACCTGTCGACTCATCCAACCACACACCTGCATAATCTTTGCTCTTCTCGTTTCAAAACCAGAGCCTTCCTAAAACAGTGTAAGACTAAAATAATTATAACGTGAACGTAACTATATAATGAGGTCACAGAAATCTTCAAGTATTGCCTGTTTGGGGCTGGTTTTACACATGGATTCTGTCACAGATCACTTCCAGGCTGCAAAGCTTTGCCAGTGCTGCTGATCCCAGCTTAAAGTGGCAATATTTAAAGAAGGATAGTGTGCATTCTCCACACAACCATGGCGTTGCAAACAGGGATTTCTGCATGGCAAGTACGTTGCAAATGGAAAAAACTACAAACATCCTATAATCAGACAAATGAGCCCCAAAAGGATCCAGAAAAGGAAGTCATTCTGCTTAATTAAATCAGAGGGGTACAGTCAGCCTAGCCCTCTCATCTCAGGAAAAAGATGGACATTCCTGCTAATGTTTCAATACATTGATCATTAAGTGTCACTTTATTAAACCTGACATCTGATGAGATTAAATCCAGCTGTTTTCAGATAGCCCTCTAGTCAAAAATGGTCAAGGCTCAAAATTTTATGCCCAGCTGCTGTTCTTAGTTCATACTTATCAGGAATAGCTATTCCCTGGCTTATGCAGCCAGCAGAGGCAGACAACTTTCACAAAGAGACAAACAACAGAATATCCTGGTCTTCTTTGTATTGCTTGGGCATTTCCCCCATTTAAAAATGAGATAAAGCTATCTGGATGACAGACTTCTTAGGACTCAGAACCACATTGCTGGTGAACCAAACACACACATCGACCAGAGAGCTGCCTAAGCAACACTGCTCTAAACAACATACATTTTCATCTCACAATAATAAAAAGCCCAAAATTCCATTAATCCACTCATTTTAGCACTCCAGTTAATAAGCATGTAAAATACCTCAACAGTACATTTTTAAAACCTTCCAACACTGATTTATTTCCTTCTTACAAGTGCGGATGGAGGGTTCCTTCTGTAGTAATAAGTTGCACCTCTTTTCTTTTGACAAGAAATAAAGACTGAAACCAACAGAAACGCACAAATGAAGTGAAAAGCTAGTTTACATTTCAGAGGCACAGTGACAAAAACTTCTATTTTCTTTGGATTGCAGAGCATATTGGTTTGTTGGGGTTTCTTAAACGATTTGTGAGTAAACACAGAAGATCTCTTGAAAAACTCTGACACTTGCTACAGAAAATGAGATTTGGATTATGCAAGTTTATTTTTGGTTCATTCATATATTTCCTAGAGAGTGATGTTCATGACAATCAGGTACCTGTGAATGTACTGTGGGATACACACACAATTTAATAACCCCCCTGCACAAACATTAGTGCTGCTCAGGGAGGGATTTGGTAAAAGTCACTTAATTCATCATAAATCTCTTCTCCACCGCACAATTCCAGTCCTTATTTGGACACCACATCAACCAGCGGTACTAACTCAGATGTACCAGGTGCATTAAGTATTTAACAATAAGGCCATTACTGGAGCATACAAGAGCACCAAGGCTTTTCATACTGGGCAAATGGCATAATTAGTCTAAGCACCAAGAGCTACTAATTACCATATTTTAAGCCAGGATGTATGATCCTTAAGTCTTAGATATTTCCATTTAAATTTTTCCTCAGTGATTACATTTCTACTACAGGGAAAAAAGAACAGAGAAGACGGAAGCCTATTATATACACACATTATGTACTACTATCACTGTGCGTATCCATATGGACATAACAGAAAAGCCAAAGCAGCTGTACATACTCATTAGCACTCCAGCTGTAGGCTCAGATGATTAGTCATTGATTAAATTGTTACCTTTAATAACCAGGCAAGCACAGAAACAATTTATCTTTACAAACTACTTTGCAAAATACATTTCATGGGATCATAAACTTGTTATGAGATGTTATTTCTTTGTTATTGCCAATTAGAACCTGCTCTCTCAGTGACAGCCAGTGTTCACAGAAACCATGATGTATTTCAGAGTTTCGTTTACGCAATTAATAATTAAGATAATTGATAGAAAGCAAATAAGGAGGCAATATGGAACACGTGCATTTCTAGTACTCTTCAGCAGAATTAATTTTCTTTTCTAAATAGTTAAACTTTATGAAGCAATGGAGATTAATCTGCTGCTATTTACCTTAGAGCCAACATGAAAATTGCTTTATGAGCTGGACAGACAAGTCAAAATTAAAATAGGGCCCAAACTCCAAGCAGGGCTAAAATAATTAAAGACTCTAAACAAGCCTTAGATTACTTAATATCTAATTACATCTTAAAAGACAAACTGCGATAATGTGATTAAAATTTGTAACTTGGTCAGCACTACCTCTTGTTCTAATTCCACTTGGTTTTTTTAAGGAATGTATATACATGACAATGCTGTCAGGCACAAACTCAAAGCATCTGAGCTGTAATGTATAACCCTAATAATATTAGAGCAACCAGTTCACGTACAAATTTCAAAACAAATAATAATAATGTTGTCAGCTAAGGATATTTGTTAGATCATGTGTTTGTATTAGTGCATATATATGTATATATGACTACAAACCAGTCAAACAAATGGCAAAAACATCAGGAAGCACAAGGCAACAGAAATTAAAGACAATGCAAAATAAAGAAAATGTCTGATGGTTTTCATTCAGGATGATGATCTAAAGTATTACCTCGCTAAAGCAAGATTCATGGAACGAAGTGCATAGAACTGGATAATATCACATCTTCAGTAGTAACAAAATCCAAAGAACTTATTGTCCTACCAGAACAGAAACAAGAATCTCTACACAAGAGCCCTGGGAAACAAAAGAACCAATACATTAGCTTGTAAGCTAAGCAGTAGGCACTTTATTAAATGTATTAAATTATAGCATTTGTCATATTCTAGCAAATATTATACTGGAATTTAATGCAAAAAAATGAAAGAATTACTCAGAATTTAATAGAACCTATTAGTTTAGCTTCTCATTAGTCTGTATTCTTAATTTAATCTAAAAATATGGATATGGATGTGAGGGGAAAGTAGAATAAAATGCATCATAAATTTATTAACATCACACGCTATCTTTGATAAAGCAACTATAAAGAAAATTGCCATTATAAGAAGGCTCAATAATAAGCTGTGCAATTCTTTAAAGCTGGAGACCAAGTTAATATGAGAACCATAATGGAAGTAACAAGTCAGATAGAAGTGGGACCAACAGGTTGTCCATACGAAAAAATCTAATTCTACATTGGGGAATGACAGTGGGTAGTAGAGATAGTTGAAAATTGGCCTTAAAAATATACTTAACAATGATGCCACAAATATGCTAATGCAATTTATTGATGGCATGAAGTTGTTCATATATTAGAGATAAATCTATTCTATACAAAGAACTAGATAATGTGAACGCTGGACTAACAAAACAGACATTAAATTTAGTAACTCAGTCTGTAAAGTCATGCACTTAGAAGTCAGAGGAATAATTTTAACTAGTCCACTGTGGAAGGAAATCATTAAAACAGCAGCAGAATGACTATATGCCACTAGTGGAACACTTCCAGAAAGAGAGAGAGCAAAGATGCTGCAGTGTGGGATTTGCAGAGATCAGGCAGGAAGCCAGATGTGGGATTTCCAGCAGCAGCGAGGCAGAAACAGTATCACAGCACAGGAGACAGGCAAAGGCAGAGCCAGGGAACAGAATGGGAAAGATGAAACTGGAACGTGAACACAGAATGCTGCTTGAATGACTAAAAGCAATAAGAGCCCAGTGAGAAGACACTTGCTTATCCCAGCATAATGGAGGCAAAGGTAAAAATATGATACTCTCTGTATGTAGACAGAGGATTAAAGGAAAAGTAAGTGGAGAGAAAGCAGCTCATCTGGCTAAATGACTACGCACACAAAATCAGGAATGTATCAGAGGCTGCATGAGCAAATTTAGAGTAGCAGGGTATGTTCAGATAGTCAGAAATGTGGGAATCAAGAAGCTTTGAGCATGTTTGTAGCATGTTTAGTTACACAATATTTGAGAGTATGGCAGAAAGAGTTTAATGAACATTCTTTTATTTAAATCTTGTATACAAAGCTATGCTTTCAAGAAATACCTGCCCAAGTTTCAAAGAGAGGCAATTGCAGGGATTTGGGGTGGGGCTTTGTCCTTTATTTATTTTTTTAAGCACATAATATCCTCTCCCTGCAAAATGTCCCTGAGTAAAATAATGGGGAACCATGTGTTTGCCACATATAGGTAGCCAGGAACTCATTTTAACTCAATAATTAAAAAACCCAAAAACATTATACTATATTGTCACAAAATTTTTAGGTCCCTGCAAACAACTGATGCCTTTGCCCCTAAAATAGTGGACTTGTGTAGCAATCCTGCAAGGGTTGGGGAGCAGAGAAGGAAAAATAGGAAAGAGAGGAACTCCCTTCAGAGATGTCACCAGTCAGCAATTTTAATCACTCTGGCTGGTAACACCAGACAAAAAACTGGAGGGGTGAGAGTAGCTTGGAGGCTGAAGGAGGGCAAGAGCAGCATTCAAGCCTAAATTGCACCTGCAGGTGCTTAGCCTTGCTGTCCAGTCCCGCAGCAGCTATTCTTCAGAGCCACCTCAATTTCTGACATGCTGCAGCCTGTGAACTATTTGGTGTCTGTGCTTCCAGGGACTCATAAAAGGGGGCAATCTGTGGGATGAAGTTGGATGTCACATCCACACGGCCATATCAATCCCCCCACCTAACTCTTCAGAGATCTTGAGAGGCAACCTGGGAACAGAGCTCAGAGAATGCTGTGGCAGTGATTTTGTAATAAAATATGAGCACGTGAGGGGATGATGAAACTCTTGCTCCTCCTCATTCCCGCTCTCATTGAGCAGCACAACGATCAGAGGCACTAAAGCCAGGGAAGAGAGGAGCTTTGCAGTACTTGTGTAGCTGCTTCCAGTCAAATACCAACGGCATGCATCCTCTACACTCTAGAAAATTCTATTGCCAAGGATATTTTTATGTACACACAGATATAGATACATACACTCACACATCACAGATCTATCTGCTTTAGAATCATCTTGGTTTTATATGCCAGACACCACTTTTCAACTCATACAAATCCCTGCTGCTTTACAGGCAAGCCTTTAATTAATCCCAACTTGCCCACCTTCGTAATTAATGCCAATTTGCCAGAATGGTGAAGAGGCAGGCAAGTCGGTAGAAAAGACACAAAGCACTTGAAAAGGAAAAGAAATAAATGCAAAAAACCACACTTCTTTAGGAACGTTATCAAGCAGTTTCATGTTAAAACAAAAATCCACAAGTTGAGGCAAAAGAACATTGTAATTTTAAAAGCTCACATATTAAATAGCAGAAAATTACAATACTCAGCAAATGACAACTACAAATTAACATACCAGAAGAGCCAGTAATTTTCATTTATCCAACAACAAATACAAGAAATATTGCTATTTGTGATTTCTAATTCAAGGCCAAATAACGTCCTAGAAGGCTGAAACAAAATAGAAATAATAAAAGAAACTTCAACATTTATGTTCATTTAAACATCACAGGTCTAGCACCTAATTTTCACTCTCAGTGTTGGTAATTTTATTTTATTTTTTGCTCCCTCCTCCATAAGGCTCAGAGTTACCTCTTTACCCTACTGGTCAAGATTAAAACTTTTCAGCAGTTTCAGGCAACTACAATGTTCGACTAGAGAAGAACAGAAATTTAAAAAGAAATTAACAGAACTTTGCTGATAACTGGAGCAGTATAAATTGGAAATGCACTTTTCAAATCCTTATTTTCTCCTATAATAAGCAATTAATTTTATCTTAACCCCACAATAATACTTCGGTCATTGCTTAAACCTATCATTTTGCTCAAACAGCTGTGCCCTGGTGATTAAAGACTATCATCAGTGAGCTGGGCTTTCATACTTGGACACCTTTACCCAGCAGTGAGCAATTCCAGTATCACTGAACTTCATTAGTTAATTAAATAAACCAACCCACCGACACACACAAGACCTGTAGCTCCAGGATTAGAGGTTAGAAATAATCAGGCACCTCAGACCAAAAAACAGCAGTAGTTGAGACAAGAAATGAACTCATAGATCAGTAAAGTTTTGGCTACGTCTGTAATTTACACGTTTTTCCTTATATAGAAGTTGTCATTTTGAATTATTATTTAAGGTAAAGAGAAAACAAAATAACTATTTGTTTCTGCATTTCACAAGCACCGAATTGCTTCTATGGCTTAGCAACAAAACTTTGTCTCCTTTTATCTGTTAACTTCTAGTGTTATTGGTGCTTCCTCCCCTTCTCCAGTCCACCTCCCCTCTCCCATTAGGTTATGCAATTAAATCTATTTATGATCTGATAAGCTGTTTCATCAACAAATGTGCAACACAGCAATACAAAACAAATTCATAACTCCTCTGCTGATTTATACAACAGTAAAAGATATAGGAAAAGAGAGCACATAATTTATTGTAAAGGCAGTAAGAAAACCTCTAAGGCATTTTTCACAGAAATGAAATTCTCAAACCCGCTATCACATGGCAGTTTTTAAATAGGGACAATCACTAAATACTCACTTCAGAGCTTTAAAAAAAAATCAATTTGATTACTATTTTGGAAGGGAATTTTTTTTGATCGATTGTTTTAAACTTTTTCCCCTCAAATTCCATGATGATCTCATATCTATTGATTGCTGGGCACTTACTTGCTTTAAAATTGCTTTTCCCTAAGATTTGGTATCTCAGGAAGAAACAAACCCAGACTAACATCAAATACTGAGCTTTAACTCGTGCAGATCACCCCACTCTCTCAGGCTCCTCTTTGACCAATTGGATCAGAATGTAACCCCACTATTAGCAGTTCATGGTATCCTTTGTATATCCAGCCAAATGGAAAAAGATATATGAAAAACTTGAAAATAGGCAAACTTCTCCACAGCATTTATCCACAGGCACATCAGGCAAGCAAATAAAGCTCTACGGGTAAATCATCCAATAAAATAAAAGCTGTTCTAAGAATAATCACCGGGAGCAGGGAATTAATGCAGACTCCCACCTGGGTGTTACCTGGCCTGTGTGATGCCTCAAGTGTAGTACAGCTGGATATGGGAACAGTATAAAACCAGTACATGTAAAGCCCCGCCTGAGGCTTTTTGCCCTGAATAAAATAAACTGCAGCTTCTCGGAGGCGCAGATGGGAAAAGCCCAGCGCTCTGAAAGGCTGGCTGAAGTGCCCTTGGAGTCTGGCAAAGACCTTCCCTCAGTCTTTGAGCTGGACAGAGCAATCCCTCCTCAATGGAATTCTTCCAAACAGAACGAGACCCCTTCGAGTGGAGACTCCTGCTAAGAATGACATCTCCAGAACACAGACAGCAGAACCCAACACATAAATTTATTTGTAAGAAAGGAAAGCTGATCAAATCTGTTGGTCTTTGCAGAAGTCACTTTGTTACCTGTTTGTTTTATTGTTACTGGTTTATTCCCCCAGAATGCAAAAAAACCTTGAAATCCTTGGAAGATGTTCAGTGACTGCACATTTCAAGCAGAAATGGCTCTCTGGTCATAATTAAAAACATTCTGGTTTGATGCTTTAACTGCTGATACTTATTGGTCAGACACAATTGCCAAATTATCAAATACAAAAGGTCATTTGACTCATACAATCCTGCAAATTCAGTCCAGCTGACACAAAGAGAAGAATTTTGCTTCAGATGTGATCCTGGCACCTCTAAATCAGAAAATAAATGCACGTTGATAACATTTTTGAACATCTACAAGATGCTATTGCTCAATTCCTAGAACATCAAGTTATGTCTAGTACCAGTAACAGAAAATCCTGGTTGAGAAATAAGTGTCTCCCATGACAGCAATAACTTCAGACATTCCTGACAAATACAGATACCACTATTGAGAAATGCAGGCACTGAGTTTTTACTGAAAACAGAAAGAGAATTAATAACATGCTGCATTAGTTCCATGAAGCAACAGAAACAGGCTTAAACAGATACACAATCAAATATTCACATTTTATACTAATTGTACAAAAAAAACCCCACACTTAATTTCTTCCCTCATACCCCTCACTATGTAACTGTACATCAAAACCCAACATTCATGCTGAACATTTTCCCTTCTGTGCTCTTGAGCATAAATTCAAACCCCAACTAGTCCAAAATAATGGTCACACACTGTAGTCCGGTTGTTTTATTTTTCAAGTGCCCATTCTGTAAAACTCTAATTTCTGTTCTGCATCCAAACACAGTAAAGCTCCCAGAGATTTCATAATAGCAACTCTTCTTTTTCTCAAGAAGCCTCTGACGAGGATAAGTTAAAAATATTTTAAGAGAGGACAGGGAATTCTACTTGAACAAAAGCATTTCCCTTTCTTCCCATGCACGAAACACGCTTAAGGAGAACATTGCCTTGGACATCTACAATTCAAGGGAAATATTTCAAACCACACCCCTAACTAAAAGCAGATAGTTAATAATTATTTTCCCTTCTGAGTGCCATACTAATGTAATTAAATTCATACCTAGGAGGACTGTTTGTATAATGAAGACATTCTTAGCATGAGACAACACCTTAACAGCTTGATTCTAAAAGTACCAGGAAGATAAATACTGTCCCCAGCAGTTCATTAGGTGAAAGAGATTAATTACAACATCTTAAGACTCCAGCAACTGAGAGTCAGGCCTGCAGTCTACTTGCAAGTGCAAAATTATGGACAGCCTTATTATTCTTTATTATACCATAAATAGCAACTTAATCGAAAATATATAAATTTAATGCCACTTTATTTCTTTATACGTTAATGTTAAATGTTTTATTGATAAGTTATTAATAAAATATTTGTGTTAATTTTTTATCCTACAGACAGTCCGTGATGGTGTATGCCTTCATAAAAATTAACCTGTCTGCAAAACCAAGAGGTGTTTCCCATCCTCCATCAGCTACAATGCCCAAATCTTATTTTATGGATGTCCTCACATTTCACCTGTTTCTCTAACGCTCCTTGCTTTGCACAGAGTGACCTCCTTAGAGGCTTTCTTTCAAATCCTGCCTCCAGCAAATACTTCTGCAAGGACGTGGACCCTCTGAACTGAGTTCATTATCTACACAGCTCCTGAAAATGACTTGCTGAAGAAGTCTCTTTCCCCCTCCCAAAACCTCGACATGATTAATGAGACGAGCAAATATACATTATTTCTGATCTGCAGACAGCAGGCATATACACACAGCTATGCAGTTTTTTCTTTGCTGCTGGAGTGAATAATTTAAGGGTCAAAAATACACGCACACAAAACCCTGAAGAACTGCACAAGTGGACCCAGACTAAGTGCAATTCAATATTAGGGGGAGAAAAATTCCTAAAAATCCTCCTGATAGTCTAAAGTACAGACAATTGTTGCCCAGAGAGGTTGCGACTCCCCCTCTCTGAATGTGCTCAAGGCCAGGCTGGATGTTACCTCAGAATTCAACATCAACTCAACCAGCCTCCTAAATACTTCTGGTGTATTAAAAACAATAATGAAAAAATCCAACAAACAAATTAAAAAGGAAAAAAGTTCTCAACAGGGATGAAAAACCCAAAAGTTGCTGCTTCTTAAAAAGAACCACTCAAGATCCCATGCAATTATGCTCATACCAAAATTGCCATATTTTACTTTTGTTTCTCCCAGCCTTGAAGCACAATAATTTACCTCCATACCCAGTGAATTACATAAAGCCAACAGGAAACTCACAGATGGCAAAGTTACAACATAAACTACAATATTACACGTTGCACAATGTCCTTCTTGGTCACCACAGAAAGGAACAGACTAAATCTCAATTGCTGTACTTACAAGTAAGGACCAAGACGAAGCGTGTCCTTCATGTGCTTCAGCTTTCATTAGCAGTTGCAAATAAAAAGACACATTTATCAGGATGATATAAAAAATCGTGACTGTGAAGAGCTACAGGTGATATGTCAAAAAGAACTGATAAGACTCTTTAAAAAGAATGAGCCTTAGTAGGCAAGAACTTCAACTAGAGGGTTTTTTTATTATTAATAGATAGAGCTTTATAAGCTCTTTATTGAGCATGACCTCAAAACTATGGAGACAACTCCAAGGAAAAATTCAGAGGAAGATGTTCTCAAATTCCATTTCAGTGTAACATTGCAAGCATTCATCATTCCAAGAGAAGCGAACAGGCACTGGCTCTGCTTTCCAGTCCAACTGCTCCTTAGAAATGCAGTCAATCTAAATTAGAAACCCCAAGTCTAACTTGAAAGGAATATTCTCCTTACATTCAGCTGTCTGTCACTTCAGAGTTTTATGTTAGAGAACAGATTTCTGAATGCATACAAACCCCACACACAGTAAGTACACTTCAAGGATGTATATATAATAGAAAATAATATAATCCAGCAATGCTCCTGCTAACGAACACCTTTTGTGTACTCAATATATTAAGCTGTGGTTTGCTTGTTCCTTGTCTCCACCACCACTCCCCACCCTCCTTAAAAAACTACAACAGATCAGCTACAAACTCAGTCCAGCTTTCATGTGCTGGGTCCACCTTTCAAGGTCAACTCTCTAAATATTCATCAACTTCTAATCTATACTGGTATTTATACCTGCATTAATAGAGGCCCCCACACACAGTCACTGAATGACACACAGTATGTGTTTGCAAAACTCCCCAGCTTTGTATCCATACCTGAATAATAAACATATTAACTTCACATGCTCTCCTGAATCCAATTATGCTACACGGTAAAGGTCCCTGAGAAAATGAAGAACTTCAACCTATATTGTAGATTTGCAGAAAAAGAATGTACAAATTGAAGACAATTCAGTCTTCTCAAAATGTGGACTGAGATACAATTTTCTGTGTTTCTTTTCACTCCCAAGTTTCCATTTCAATTCAGTCACTTATTTGTTATGTTACCTTAGACAACCACACAACTTCAGGTTTCCTAGGTGTAAAAGAGCTCAAAAAATAGATGTGTTTCTCTCGAGGCCACTGTGACATCTGGCTCCCCAGTGCTCAAATACAACATCCAGATACAGAGCAATATACAGATGTGTAGAGGTAAGTACTTCCTTGAATACAGATTGGGGGGTTTTTTGCCCTGTGAAAGCTAAAATAGTAAATAAGCAGTTTGGAAATTAAAACCTCTAGAAAAATGGAGCCACTTTTAGTCATTCCTATAAAGTGTTACACTATTACAATAACTGTGGGACAGGGGGGAATGGATTTTAAATATACATGTTCTGAATTTAATACTTAAATCAGCATCAGGTTCTAGAAAACATCTGCAAAAATATTTTCTAATAAAATTGTCTTAGCATGATATTACAGCTGTGCCCACAAGTGCTGGAAGGACCACCTTCCAGCTCCTGTTCAAGGTTTAGTCTTAAGTTACCTATTGGAAAAGCCTCAGCTGGCTTAGGAAGGAAACAAACCAAATCTGCTGATAACAGGAGAATTCCAAAAGCAGCTTCATTGAAGCAGCCATGTGATACCTCCCGTGAAACACACAGCGCTTGTCCCTCTTCCCCAGAACTGCTTTGGTCCCTGCATATACCACACACATTCGATTATCAGGCATCCTCCGAAGCAGCTTCAGCTTGCACACAAACACAGTTGTGAGCTACTTGGTGTTTGGTTTGGATTTTCCTTATGAGAAATACACACTTTTTACATATGCACAGTCTTAAACTATAGATTAAAAAAAAGAGGGAAAAAAGAACAATTAAGGGTGCAAATTATCCTACAGTTGGATTAATCAGCATTTCAGTTTTACTAAAAAAGCTGGAACTGTCAAAGTCAGAACGTATCAAAGTTTTCTTGACTTTCCAAAGCTGAGACGCATTAACAAGAAAATGAAACTTGCCATATTTTAGTCACTTCTATCCATTACACAAAGGAAAGTGTTTCAAACTGCAGCATGACTAGCAAGGTATTTTTCTGGCTAATTTATCTCTGTCCTCAGATTGTGGGTGGCAATCAATGAAGCCCATTTGTCTTCCTTTCCACAATGCCTCGTGGTTTACTTATACCTTGAACAAAGTTTCTGTAAAGCTCACCAGAATATTTAAAGACATTTCTAACCCCAGCTCTCCTCCCTGGCTTTTGACCAAAATCGCTGCTGCTTACATTTTACTGCCACAAATGACAATGGACATAGTCAAAATCTGGTCCTTTTGTGACACTTCTGATTGTTCTTCAAGCCCAAACCACACTCATCATGATCCATTTTTTCATTGGAGGCAAGTTGTGAGTCCAAAATAAAAAACTCAAACACATGGTACCAAACATAGATCTCTGCATAAAAGTGCACATCCATAATTAAAAAAAAAACGAAACCAAACCTCTAATTTAAGATTGTGAATCCAGATTTACAGTTCTGTAATAATGTTAACAGGAACAACCTACAAATTAGGAATGCAAGACCCTTTGATACTGGCTTAAGAATGTTATGACTAATGACTGATACAGAACACACTATTCCCACAAGTAACTCTTCAAAATACCCATTAAGTACTACAGCATATCACAGTATTTTATTTGAAAGATTTAATCCAAGGTTAGGGGTTAGGTTTTTAGAGGTCTCACTTCTGAAACAAAACCTTAGCAGTGACAGCCAATGCCCAATTTTTTTCAAGGAGTCTCCTGAATAAGAAAATATTATTCTGCAGTGATACAGACTGCAGGCTTTTGGTTCATCTGGCCTAATGAGGGAGTGATTTTACTCATCTGTTCGAGACGCATAGCAGAGTTTGGACAACAGTACTTGATGCCATGGTGTTTATCACCTTCTAGGAAGAAGTGCAGTCTCTAAGATTTTATTTAGATAATTAGTTGTGCCTCGTGATTACAGTCATAGGTCACCTCAAGTCTTTAAACAGGAAGTGTTATGTCCTTTTTACAGATGAGACACTGAAGCACATAAATTATGGAAGAAATCCCTAAGAACATGTAGATATTGAGTGTTATTTTATGGGTCTGCATCCAATCTTTAAGTAATTCAGCATCTGTTCCGTTGCCAAGTAATCCTAGAATATCCTGGATTCAAAACTCCCTACCCAAATCATGATTATCAGGTATGTGCTGCTTAAAACTTGGAAATATTCTACAGCTAGCTTGTTTCTAAACATCACTATCATGAACAGACTGGATACTCTGCCATCAGATGATGGTTGTAGTAAGTATTTCCATCCTTAGCTAAGAAATATAAAAATACTGATTCAAACAGATCCCAGAATCCATTCCTTACAGATGAGTAACAAACTCTAAATTCTGGGGGAGTTTTTACAGCGGAATGCATTTTTTGAAAAATGCTGTTGCATTAACAGAAAGTTTAAGATGTTCACCCCAGAATATTCTAGAGCTGGTGACTAAATTACTTTTTAGAGATCTAAAAGCTTCGAGATTTTCTGTCTGGAAGAAACTTCAAAGACAAATGCAGATCTCACACCTTGTGAATAAACACTAAGTAACAAACTGTGTTTAGTACCATGATTTATCAATATGGCCTTGACCCACACGGAGCTCTGAAATCAATGCAACTCTTAGTCCACTCAGTAGGTTTTTAAGAATAGCGAGGGCAACCTCTAACACTAGTTAGAAAATCCCCCCTGCTCATCCACCTCACATGAAAACATCTGCTTTGCCTATAGTTTACTATTTTCCTTTATTAGTGCCAACAGCTGCTGCTCGCTGGAGTGGCCCTTGTTTTCAGGTACCATCATCATTCTTTATTCCTCCTTACGTGAGCTTTGCAGCATATTTGCCAAGTCTAGACTATACAGATAATAAAGCATTTCATAGGAATTGGCAGATAACTATTCTTCAATACTGCCTGAGTTTTCCAGTGCATTTCTATTGTCTGTGTAGCAGTGGTTTATAGTAAGGGTTTTTTCACAAGCATTTGTTAGTATGCGTAAGAATATGCCAAGGATATTCCTGTAGTATCTCATATTGCCTCCTACCTTTTCTGCCTACATTTTGATACAATTAAATCAATTTCAGTGTAGTGTGACAGACTGATCTCTCAAAAACTACTCATATTCATTTTAAAAAGATGACAGGAACTATGGTAAATGCCTTCCAAAATATGATATTCAGGCCTTCGTTTTGATTAAAGGAAGTGAGAGACACACAGTGCAAGACTATTTGCCAAATTAAATTTAAAACATAATAAATATTAAATGCTATAACCTGTACAGGCATTTATGTATCATTTAGGGATAGGCAAGCATGAATTGATACAACTGAGCAGGGGAGAAGTCTGCATTTCACCAGGAAAACCACTACCAAAAGACAAGCATCTAGTTCTGGCACATTGTTCAAGAACACTGATAAAACAGGGAAGGCTTAAACCAAGAGAGGAATCGAGGATGGAAAAGGTTGTTTCATGTTGAGATGACTCAAGGAACATTCCTCTCCATTCTCAGGGAGGAAGAGGTGGCCGTATGTCCACCTACACAGGGAAGAGAGCACTCACTCACTGAAGGCTCTGCAGTGAAGGCCTGACTCTGAACATGAAGGAACAGGGTAACTAAGAGAGACCAGAAACAAGGTAGGGTGGAGTTTGTGGTTTAACGGGATTACGCATTTGTTACTGCTGGGTATAGAAAATGGTGATGAAACCATTTTGAAAGCCTGTAATGGGCTTTGAGGCAGTGGAAGAGGTTTGAGAGAGGTAGAGATGCTTTCTAAAGCACATGTCCAATTCAAACAGCAATTAATTCACTTACCCTACAGTCTGCATAAGGCAAACTGCAAGAACAGCTAATCAGAGTTCATTTCTGGTCTTGATTACAGAAACCCAAAAAAACCCATTAAGATGGTTTACTGGTGGACTCAGTGTCGGGACAGTGGTCAGACTATGCGATTTGAAGGGTCTATTCCAACTTAAATGTTTTCATGTAGGAATTACCAAGCAACAACAAAAATGCATTATAATAAAATCAATATTTTAAACATCTGCAAAAATACCGCTTTCCTTTAAAAAAAAATACCTTTCAGTGCAGATTGTTTAGCTTGCAGGAGAGTTTAGTATGGTAGAAGTTTTATGCTTCTACATTTCAAAACAAGATTTGATTAAAACATGTATTCCTTAAAAATTCAAAATCTCTTGATTATACAAACTATAATTGTATTTTAAAATTTTAACACAGAGGGAATAACTCAAACTGAAAGAAATATTTTTCAGAGCATCACTGCTAAAATCAACTCCAAGATCACATTTTACAAGTACAAAATCATAATCACTGATTTTTTCCACTAGTTTAATTTTATTAGCATTCACACATTGAGTTATTACATGGCAATTTGCAGGTGCAAAATCTCATATGCAGTTCCACTGATGTCAATAAGAATAATTATGTCTTGGATCAGATTCAGGTCATGCTGATGACAAAGGCAGTTTTGCAAGTTATGCAGGGTGAAATCCTGAGTCATCCTATGATAAAAGCTGCACCAGTTTAATGGTGAGGTTGTTTTACATTAAAGCTATGGAAAACTAAGCCTGTACCAGCTCTAACAGTAACAATTTTCTTTTCCTCTCTCCACCTGCTCACGCTGCCAACTCCTTTGGATCAGCAGGAGACTTATGCAAGTGAAGTAACTTGAGGAAACTGAGCTAGTTTAAAAAAAAAAGTTGGCTGGGAGGTGGGGAGATATGTTCCTGTTGATACTTTTCAAATCTCAGCAGGAATATTAATGCTTACATAAGAAGCAGAAAGATGTAATCAAAGAGAAGCATGAAGGATAAAGTCTCCCCTTTTCACAGCAGCATGAACTTCCACTGGCTGCAGCTAAAGCTAACTTCTTTCTAAAGATCTCTTCTTACACAACATTATCATTCATTTAAAATCTGCAATTTAAGGACACTTGCATGAGTCATTCTGCAGACAGCAGAATTCAGAGTTTTAGACAGTAATAAGGATTTTGCCCGGAATAACAAAATTTGATACCTGTCTAACACTTCAGTCATGAATGTGCTCGCACTTGGAAATTGTTTTGTCCTTGAAGAACACCAAATGTTTTATAGGAGCTCTAGAAATTAAGAATAAGCAGAAGGTAATTTAAAATCTCAAGAAGAACATCTGGAGACACAGTTTAACAATCAAACAGATCCATTTGTTCTTACTCTCTCCATAACAAGCAGGTATCTAGGACTAGGTAAAGCAGCTTAGCTGAGGGGCAGGTCCTCAGAGGTGCTCACCTCTCCTGCACAATCTGCTTCATTACATATGCCAGGTGGGACTCACAGCTATCAAATAAACAACAAGAAGCATCCGAAGGCACAACTTAACTTTTCAAAGGCAGCATTTTAGGAGAATGGATATTTCTAGTCATTCGGGTACTCAAAAAACTTAGGAGGAAGAACAATTTCATGCACAATTTTTTCTCCAATGCTCTTCCACACAGCAGTGTCCAAAGCAAGCCTAGAGAAAGGGAAACTTTCCACTCCAACCTGGAGGATTTTTTTTGACTGTTGACTTTGACGTCTAAATACACAGAAGCTGAGACAGCACTTTTTCCTGTAGTTGGGCCATTCACAGTGTTTGTGTCCCTTTAATTCCCTGGAGTCTCATAACACAACCGATTTAGGCAGCCCTTCCCTCTCCCTTCTGCCAAAACTCCTGTCATCATGAGAACTGCAACTGACCACCAAGTTCAAAGGTATAGATAGGACAGGGGAAGAAAGAGTGGCAGATGTAGCAGTAAAAGCTTCTCTTCCTTAATAAATCAACCTTGCAAAACAAAATTGTACACTGTCTTTTCATGCTTGTGGTTGTTTACATCTTGGGAACTGTGTTTCTTGAAACTCCCTGATATAAACACAAAAACAGAACCTGCTCACCTGTTGGTTTCCTTATCTTTCAGCTGGCAGAATGCCTTTCCCCTCTCTTTTCACAATTAATTTTCCCTTTATTTTGGTTTAAAAAAAAAAATAAATTTTTGCATTCTTTCAGAGCAGAGAGGCAGGAACAGGTGAAAAAAAATACGTTTTAAGAAAGATGAAAATAAATCAGAAAGTCAGAATTGCATTCAAATACCCAGCCTAGAGAGAGTAAAACAATTTACCACCAGGCAGAAACAAGGCCTAGATCATTGTGAAAAGCGGCTGACACAGATGAGAACTCACTGCAGTAAGAATAACAGCATCTCAATTTCTGCAATGAGTTACCACATGCTTCACAATACAAAGAGCAAATACAGAAGCTGGCAAATAAGAGCAAGAAAATAGTAAAATGGTGCTAGACAAACTTTTTGCTCATTTCAGGCCCCATCCACCCCTCTTTCACCCAGGTCAGAGCAACATTTGCAAAGTAGTCTACTGACTCAGTAGTTCTGCTCCAGGGAAAAGGCAAGGTTACCATAGTATTGTCAATTAATTTTGACTCTAGCTTACGAAGATTGATCAGCTACTTCTGATGTCTCTCCGCTTATTTCTCAGTCTAGAAAAGAAACAAAACAAAGCCAAAAATACTCCACATCTCTCACCAAAGAATAATGGTCCCAAGTTACCCTCAGGCAGAGTATTCCTCCTCTTACTGCTGCTTCCTAATAAAAGTCACTCATTCAGAGAGCAAAAATAATCATACCTCACTTACATGAAGAAAAAGAGAGACCCTTTTGTTTTCAAGTGTTTTAAGCCCTTGAAAACCTGTTTCCTGAAATAACGTAGCAACAGGTTTTACACATGTCTAATTTAGGTCATTAAGAGTTCAATTAAAATCTTGGGTAACAGAGACACGCTCAGGCACTTCAAACAGCTGCAACTCGAAACAGTGTAAGTGTTTAGGGTAATAATCCTGGTTCTATTAACATTTGTACAGATCATACCTACAGCCCCCGAAGTGGCTGGTAATGCAGTCCCAACGCAAACACACTTTTCAATTTCTGTCACTCTGAAACAATCTTCATCATAACTCTTACTGACAGAAGCAACTGCTGCAGAAGCACATCCAACAGAGCTTGAACTGCTGCAAAACTCCAGCCCTGGCCACGTAAGGATAAGGCAGATACTCAGCCTGGCAGACAAATGAAAACAATACGCAAATGCTCCCCGATGATAAGTCAAACCATCAGCTCTCACAGGGGTCAGCAAGGCCCTCCGTCACCCGGCCATCAGGCAGACTAACAGGCTTTTGCAACTCCTCAGATAGAAATACATGCAGCCAGGCTCATCACCCATTCAACACCCGTCTGAATTTTCAGGGTGCAAAACGCAACCACTCCAAGCTGCTGCTTGTATTGTAAGACACCTTTAATATATTTCACTCCATCCCCAACCCACAGGGCTTAAGAAGCTTTAAATCTTAGAATGCTCATTTTCATTGCAGAGCGTACTTTGCTTCCAAGAATAAAGATTAAAGGTGAGCTATTAGAGATGCTGCTATGAAAGTGTCTTCACTAAAAAACAGGTCTCCAACAATACTTCCATGATCAAAATCACCGTCATTTCTAAAGCTAGCGTGAGAGAATATAGAGGAGTTAACTGGAAATCTATTCTTATTTCACCAGAACTTCTAACAGCACATCGATTAACCACTGCGTTAGCTCAGCTCAGAAGAGTGCCCTTCCAACATTCAGGCAGAACTTCCTCTAGGTGGGGATGGATTATTAACTTTCTACCAGAAGGAAAAACATAACCACTCTGCTTCTTCACTTGACAAACACAACTAATGTCAAGAAATAGAAATGTTGGATAAGCAAGATACTACCTGTAAGGACAGGATACGGGCTCCAGGAACCATTCAGAGAATATACTAATTCATAACAAACTTTGAAATTAAAGAAATTACAATTTGCTCAGGTCCTTGCATTACTAGGCTCTCTTATGAGTGGCACCAAGACAAGAGATACAAGTAACCTCTTTACAGCAAGGAAATTAGAGCTCTGCAGATCCAGACACACAAAGCAGATTCACCTGGGCCTCCCCTCCCTCTCCACCCCTCTGCAATTAGCCCATTGTTCCCCAGCAGGACAAACCCCAAATCACCAACACATGCAGGCAACAAACGACCAATTTGAAAACCTTCTTATCAAGTTCACCTGTAGAAAAGACGCATTATATTTGCCTTGCATTACTTTTATATCTGAGTTACAATCCTACTGATGAAGTGTTATCCAAATATTATCAGTGAATTGTTCATTTCTCTGCAGTGTGTACATTACTTCAGCCAACATGTCTGACTTCAGCTGCTCCTTCCCAAGCTACCAAGTTATTGGATTTACCTTTTTGTTTATTTAAGAATGACTTTGTATTACATGTTTAAAAGAGATGTAAATTATATAGCTTCATGTCAGTACTCCAGAGGGAAAAACTGAACTGAAACACAATTTTAAAACAGACAATTATTGATATTTAACCTGCAAAAAGTAATTTTCCAAAGATAGGATTTGAATTCCCTAAGACATAGCCTCACCAAGGTATCATTATCAGTCAGTAATTAGAATATTTTCCAGCTATATGTGTCAACGTACTTAATACATAGAATTCCTGCTTTTAAGGGGTGTTTTACAAGGGAATGAAATGAGATGTGCTGTTCAAGATTATATAGTGAAATAACAGCAAGCAGTATTCTTCACAGCTAGTCTTTACACTGATACCAAAGGGGGCGGGAGGAAAGTGACAGCCCTATAAATTAAGTCTTCTTTCCCACTACTTATAGAAAAGCAAATGTCAGGGCGTGCTTCCTTCTCACTGATCAATGACTTGGTATCATGTTCACTTTTAAGAGTGAGAAGGTAGTTCGAGTTTTACTGAGCATTCGCTCCTTTGCAAAAATATGGTATGGGTTTAGGTTTGCCACTCTCTCCTGCAAACCCTGTCCTTAGGGATGTACATCTCACTCAGCTGCACTTATACCGTGCTGAATGTGACTGAGCAACGCCCGCTTAGCTCGAACACTTGAAAGAAAGGAGGGCTGGAACAAGCTAAACATTTTCAACTCTTCAGAAGGGAAAAAGTCATTAAAATCCACTACTAGTTTTTGCTCCCCGGGCAGCCCCACGAAGCGCACATGTCATTTCCATGACACTTCCAGAAGGGACAGCAGCGACACAGCTTCAGGCCGATTGCTCCCCGTCTCTCGGTTCCCATGAAGTGGAGCAGCCTATTTTCGGCGGTCAGTCAGCAGGTACAACCTTCCTTCGGAAGGCTATGCCCTATGTTCTTAAGAGCCTATTTTATCCTTAACTTCTGCCATATACTTCCACCACGCGAGAACAGAATCACAGCGCACACGGTCAAAACAAAACAAAAAATAAAATAGACAGGTGAAAATGACAGGAAAAGGGTGCAGGGATGAGAAGAAGAAAATCGTAATAAGCAGAGACTTACTTGAACCTGCCCTGGCAGTGTTGGCACTGGTCTCCCACCCAGCCCTGGTCGCAGACACAGGTGGAGTTGACACAATGACCCGAGAAGCAGGAGATTTTGTCGCAGGACTTGGACTGGGACACCTGGGCGTAGAGAGCCAGGTAGAGGAAGCCGTAGAAGAGCAGCCAGCTGTTCACGCCCAGGAGCGAGGCGAAGCAGCAGCAGCAGGCGGAGGGGAAGGGTCTCCAGGCGCCCGGGGCTGCGGGGGCAGCTCCGGCTCTCCTGGCGGCGCTGCCCAGGTCCATCTTGGCCGAGACGCGGCCGGCGCCGGGCAGCGATGGCAGCTTCCCCTTGGCGGGGGGGGATAATCCAGCCAGGGAAGATTCAAACCCCCCGCTCCCTGCTCGCCTTCCTCTCCTCCCCCCTCCTCCCTCCCGACCCCAGCGCTGCCTCCTCCGGCCCCTTCAGCTCTCCCCGTCAATCCCGAGGGGAAGCCCGGCAGCGCGCAGCCATCCGCCCCTGCTCCTCGTCGTCCTCCTCAGGGCTCATCTCTCCCGTCTTCTTCCATGGAGGAGGAGGAGGAGGGCTGCCTCTTGACCTTGTGTTTTCTCCTCGCCAGCGATGCCCCGCACCGGCGCGCACCCGGCGCCCTGGACCATGTATCCCGCGGCTCCCGCTCCTGCTCCTTTGTGGTCCCGGTGCCCGCGGCACACACGCAGGGAGGCGGGAGCGCCGTCCCTTCGCCAGGCAGCCAGCTGGGAAGCGAGGGCGGCCGGGCCCCGCTACGGCATCGCGCTCCGGCGGGGCGGGGAAAGGATGGAGCGCTCTTATCCCCCGCTCCGCTACGAGCCCTGCGGGGGAGGGAGAGAGGCGGGCGGCGAGGAGAGGAGGGCTAAGAGCCCCTCCGCGTCCCAGCTGACAGCTTCCAAGCAGCCATTTTTAAAGGCTAATTGTCATCTCCGCTCGGAGCCGCCTCCCGCCCGCCCGCCGGGATCCGCTTGGATCCGCGCCGCGCTGGGGAAGGGCGGTCCGGCCGCGGCAAGGGGGGGACAGCGCTCCGGGAGCTCCTTCACGGCAGGGACGGCTCTGCCCACGCTCTTGGGAAACAGCGGGGGATGGAGCGCAGCCTCCGCCGCTTGGGGCGGCCGCTCCCGCACCGCGGAGGCCCCGGCGCTCCATCCCAGCTCCATCCCCCCCGGGACCCCCGGCCCGCCCCCCCGAGGCTCCGGTGTCCTCCGTCTCTGCTGCCTCCTCGGCGGGCCGGGCTGCCCCGGGCTGTGCTCCTCAGTCCCGCAAAGTTCAGAGGCGGGTTGCTCTGAGCTCGTCCCGGGTGGTACTGCAGGAGATGCTACAGCTGGTTTTGGAGACCTCACCTTCCCGAGGTTTACTCCATCTTCTCGTTTTGCGGTTCAAATCAAGACCTTGCCTCCTGCTTACAGCATGATGAGCAGTCTCAAAAGTTCTTGGCTTCGTAAATAGAGCAGTGCGAAAGCAATCCTTGGAATAAAGTGGTTTGTTTGTTTGTTTGTTTGTTTTCCTGAAAAGCGTTCCATACAGGGTCCATCTTTTCCAACTCTACTGCTGTTTTGGTGTTACAGTCAGTCAAACCCGCTGAAACTTTCTCCTCACACTGAAAATGGGAATTTATGACATGATGTCTCTGTTCCAAGCAGATGAAGAAAGGGTACTAAATTTCATCTCCTGGTACCATCTCAAAATAGGCAATTCCAAAGTGCCCCCTGTTAGAGTCTAGAATGAGATCCAAATGGACCATGCTCCAGATTCTGAAGTTCTTACCCTTGGGGCACGTAGGAATTGTTTGGGTTTTGGTTTAACCTGTTTTCTTGGGCACACCAATAAACCTTAGCCTGAATTCCCAAAAAATCAAAGCCAATCAGTACAGCTGTAAGGGGTATCTATTTGTGCTTTGTGTGGAAAAAATGAGTCCAACCCAGGTCAGGATGTCAAAGACAAACACGGTACAAACAGCACAGAGAAGGAGTCTGTGCCTTAAGGAGCTTACAGTCTTGATAGAGGGAACACGTGCAAGTGTGGGGGGGAAACAGGTGAAAAATGATTTTCCCCATTTAATTCAAGAGAATGTCAGGAGGTCCAAAGGCTGCGCTCAGTCCAGGAGCACACTGTACACTGCCTTCCTACCAGAGCTGAGATAGATCATTGTCCTGCATCAGACACGTTTCTTAGCTATTAGGCCTCCCTTTGTATGTGTTTGGTAATGACTTGGTGAATTCATGCAAAGAAGGGAAATGGAAATTGTGTTGCTGCTTTATATTTTATGATAAAAAGCTGAGGCTGAAGCCTTTGTCGAACAGTCTGCTAATTGTACAATATCACATGTGATTAAGGCTGCTGAACAACTGTCCTCTGTTAAATGCCATTATGGGACCAGAAACACAGTTAAAAGGAGATCACAGTCCAAGACACAATGTCAGTTCAAGAATACTCTTTTAATGCAGAAACACTAAGCAATAGTTTTGCTTACCGTGACAGGGAGATACATTCCTCCTCCACTTTCTCAATTCCTTTAAACCTACCAAAAAAAGTTCTAAAGCTAGAACCATCTCTTTTCTGAGACTGAAAGATTTTGTTTCAGATCTAAAGAAGGCAGCCATGTTTTTGAAAATGTTTGAAATTAGTATTCAAATTTCTTGAAATTACCATTCACAGCAAAGCTAGAATCTCAGCAACCCTTTACCAGGCAAGATACCTATTCAAAAGCACAAAACCAAAACAACAACATCAACAAAAGAAATGCAAATTTATGTTGGGCAAACTTAAACAGCTTTTTAGTCATTCTGGGAGACTTGAGAAAAAACCCCAAACATAAATAGGTCAACAGAAAAGGACTGAGGTGGTTAGAGGAGGTGCAGAAAATAGCATGATAGTACTTTTACTGCATGAACAATCATAAAAACATAAACACAACTATAAAGGTTTCTAGATTTAGAACATCAAGGCAGAAACATTGTACCACTGTCTCCTGAATAAAAAGTAACACACTATGAAAATAAAGGAATGCAAAGCTCCTGCCTGCTGTACGCCACAGCAATGCAATAGATACCTCGTAATTCCAGGAAATGAAGGATGTACAAATGCCAACACTGATTGTCTTCTGTGCTGAGTTGCTGGAATTCTTTTGGTGTCAGATGAAGTTAACAAATCTGGCTGAGAGGAGTCAGATCTGTCAATCCTTTCATCTTTACATGCATATCTGTAAGTTGCACTTTTCTTGCAAGTGTAACATTTTACACCTTTCATCCTTTTCATTCTTCGCACAGGAATTGTTTACACTTTTAAGAAACTAAGGCACTAAACCGTCCTGGGTAGATTTAGAACTTTAAAGCATTTGAACAACTTATCAAAAGTTTTAAATTACTGAATAAAAATAGACAATGTCATTACAAACTAGAGTAGTGATGTAGAAGGTTATGTGAACAAAACCTTCCAAGAATATATGCATTGTAGCAGGAAAGCAAAAAAAAAAAATAATAAAAAAAAAGTATAAAGGCTTCCAGGCTATTACTATCAAACCTGAGGCACTAGTACACAAGGAGAAAAACGCTGATACATTCTTGCTCATTCACTAAAACAGCTTAAATTGTATTTAAATTCTCTGTGGTGGCTGTCACAAGACAGGGTGGAGTGGATAAAGCAAAACAGCCCTCAAACACAGACTTGAGCTGCTCAGAATTAATTTCTGCAGGACTCTGAGGACAAGAATGTAGCAGAAACTATCCTTCCCTCCCAACCGCCATGCACACAGGTATGCAGATAACAACCCTCCCCGACAGGCTGATACCAAGGAAGCCTTGCTGCAGATATCCTCTTCCCTTAAGGATGCTTAATCCTATTTGCAGTATCCAGTGCAGATGTGTTTTTGCAGTGATATAGAGAAGAACAATAAAAGCAGCTGAAGAGAAGAGGGAGAAAAAGAAAAGATTACCATTGGGGTTGCAAGGATGTTAAGAGAAACAAATGATTTCTCTGCCCTTTCCTTTCTCCTTGGGACAGATATTATCAGACTCATTAAGTAAAAGGGGCCAAGCTCTGCACAGCTTCTGGACAGGGATATATAGATCTGAGTTGACCTTATGACATATTGGTAAAACTGGCATGTAAGACAGCTGTAGTGGAGGGAATAGCTGCAGGGTGATTGGAGAGCTTCAGGAGCTCTTCTAGTCTGACACACCACAACAGAGTACAGACTTCTCACTGAGCTCGTTACAATTTTATGTTCATGTTGTCTCATCCAGTAAATCACCTCTTGGGAGCTCTCAATTTTATTATTAAAAATTATTAAAAATTAAAAATTAATTAAAAATATAAACCTTCCTTTGCCTACTCATTTTTTCTAAATTTAGAAAGAAATATAAGCCATCCCATGCCTACTCATTTTTTTTTGATATTTTGAAAGAAATAAAGTTCACTAATGCACTACAGCTACATTAGTTCACTAGAAAATTCACTAATACACTTCTCAAGTGAAACCTCGATAACAAGTTGTCCTAGTTACTGTGGCCAGGACCAGTTTATCACTAGGTGAATCTGAGCAAAACTGTGTATTCTATACCCTATATGTAATGTCTGATGAACTGTTAATAATGGACCACCTGCAGCAGCTGCCCAGGGCACACCTGACCCCTCAGGCTACGAGCTGGGTGTTAAAGAACCCTGTGAGACAGGGGAATGTTTCTGTCTTCACACCAGTGACTCAGCTGTGGTAACTCCCCACCCGGCCTGAGGGGTCATGTCTGCCAATGGGCCGGTAGGGACTGGCACAATAGGCAGCTGCAACGACTTAGACCATCAAAGATTCAAAAATACCACGTGACTCATGGAGTTAAATTATCCACTGGGAAACTCCTTGCACAGGGGGAGGTACTGGGCATGTCCCACCTGAACCTGAGCATATATAATCTTGGGATTTTGGGGCTTCTGGGACCATTCATCAGATCCAGAAGAGGACCAGAATGTCAAGAGGACTGCAACTGCTACTCTTGACAAGACTGTATCATTACTTTGGCAGAGCTGTGACCATCATCCTCACCAACAGGTGCTTCCTTTTCTTTTACCTTGTGCTCGGAGGGACCTGTGGCACTCAACACAAGGTCTAATGAATGCCAAGCCCCAGGGTGTTGGGTTATACATCTGTTTTTGTGGGTTAGAACCAGTTTTTCTCTGTATCATTGTATTTATTGTAATTTTTTTTTGTAAATTGTAGCTCTGACTTGTAACCTCTCTTGAGTTGGGTTCATTGCTCCTCTTGGTTTTCCTTTAAACCAGCACAGAACTCTTATCTTTCTTAAGCCCATAAATGTATTTTGCTCCAGCAGTAGGTCATGTTTGTTGCCATCATCTCCAAGAAGCAAACTGCCATACAATAAAGACTGTGAGCGCTGTAGGAAGCTTACCAACCTCAGACAGATCTACAAAACAGAGGTGGGGCAAATTAATGTTTATGCTATTTTCTAAAAAAACAATATCTGGAGAAAAAAAGTTAGAGTCAGTTCTGTAATTTTTTATGCATGTGCATAAGCTGGGGTGTAAAATCTATTTTACAAAGGAAGAGCCAGACTTTTATTGAAATGTTTGTTCCTTTGCAGAATATTTTCATGAAGAAAAAAAATAATGACACTTTTGCACTCTTTAAGGTGTGGATGAAGGACAACAGGGTAAGTTACAAGTTGGCTTCAGGTCTGTTTAAAGGTGAGAGACACTTCAGAAAAACAGAGGCCAGAGGATACCAAGTTCTATCAGCACTGATAATGACATTGTTGTTACCTGAAACACCTGTTTGCTTTCAAATAAGTCTACTGAACCAGGCAATAAAGTCATGCTATGGTTTTCTACATGCTACCTGTACACATGCTAAAAATTAAGTAGCCAAACTGATAGTATTTCCATTTATGACTGAACAAATCTGCTGATGTTGTTCTTGACTCTTAGTATGAACCTTTTGTTTTTTAAACCACTAAGCTTTTAGCAGTCTTTCCACTGAATAGCTGTGTAGTTGTGTGCCATGCTGAAACCTTGACGCATCCTGCACTGACATTTCCCACTGCAAATGTCCCTTCTGCTGAGTATTTTTCTGCAGCCCTTCCCCTGCCTTTCATTTCCCTTGCTACGCCTTCTGGAGTTTTCCACAATCCTGCTTAATCTTGCCTAAGCTAGGGCATTTCTTCCCTGTCAGCAAAGCTCTGTCTCACAGTTCAACCTTCCCTACACATCATTAGTAGGTGTACTGAGTTCACCCAATACCCTTTAATGAACCCAAAGGGACACTGCTATTAGACTTTTTCTAGCTGAGAAAGCATTTACTTGGAGTTATTTTCTCTCATTTTTCTTTAAATCAGGAAATGATCTTTGGGACTCTTCTGTTGCCTTTATTTCTGTATTTGTTCTTTATATTCATAAGTTTCAGCAAAATGCTGAAAGTGTTATTAGAGGATAATGAAATTCCATTGACCTTACTGGGATTTACACCCCTCCTTCAGAATTTAGCAGAGGTTTCCACATTTTTTTCTGGCTCCTTTGCTGAATGATATTTTTAAAAAGGCTTACTAAAAGATTTTGAAATGAAAATAAAAATAAACCCTATGCTCCAATTTTCTCCTATCTGCTATTTTTTATTCGCAAGGCTTAGGAAGAGTGCATTTATTATTGGTGGCTTACTGGTTTTTCCTCACCCTGTTATACTTTACCCAAGAGCTTTGTAAGTCCTACAACAATTTCTTCAAAGACTATCAGAGTATTACTTTTCTCAGGCCTTGTTGTCAGCCTGACGAATTTCATCTCTTTTGGAAGAAAAGCCCCAAAATTAAAATGTTGGATAACTGTCAAATCAGCAGTATAATCAGTATTCTGATTAATGCAATTTTCATCTTTGTATCATAGTTCTGCTCCTCTGGAGTGATGTTGCCTAACCTTAGTGATTCTGCTTAATTATAATCTTATGTAGATTTTTTTTACTTTTCTTTTAAAAAAACTTCTAATAATAGCTACTCTTGTAACCTTTTAATAGTTAACTTTTCAATATTTTTTAACACTCTAACAAAATTATTTGCCTTCCTAAAGCCATATTCTCCTTTCCAGTTGCTACTTTTGGAGCCCACTGAATTTTCCTGTTTTATCTTTCTAAAAAAAGTTTTAAAAGTTACTTTTTTTCAGTTAATACCTGAGTAGTTGTACTATTAAACTTTGGAAAGTGATACTTGCAAAAAAAAAAGGGGGAAAACAAGTACATCAAATGCGCTGCAACAAGGATAGTGAAACATAATTGTACCAGGCATAATGGAATAAAATTATGTTCTTTTTTTGCCTTTTGATTTGCATGAGATTGGCAAAAATGAGAGGCTATGCCTGCGTTGATCTCTGTCTTTTCTACTAGATGTCAAAAAAATTGAGCAGATTAAATTTTCCCTCAGTATTAATGTCGAAACAGACATTACATGCCAGGAACACAACTGGCATATTGTATTCATTCAATGCAACTATTTTCAGTCGTTTCAACAAGTAACTCTCTTGTATAAATAGAGTATTTTTTCTAAGCACATAAGCAGTTATTTAATTAGCTGAAGACACTAATTTCCACATTTTCAGATAATGGTAGAAATTGCTGTATTTCTCTGGAGCAGCAAGGTTTATTGCCACGAATAAAAAGCAGAAAGATGCACATGGCATCTCTTGTTTGTATTCCTGGGCACTGGTGCTGCTGCAGGGGTGAGGCTGAAGGAGCTACAGGTAGGGATGCTGAGCTTATCCACGCCCTTGGCCAGGGGCAAGGCTGAGGCTGTGCAGAGGAGGGCAGGCAGGAGAGCTGTGTGTAAGGCTCTCTCTGCTGAGGAAAAACCTTCCCACCAGCCTGGCAAATCGCTCTTGGTGAGCAAGGCTTTGGGCTAGTTTTAAAAGGTGCCAGTGGAAAAAAATCTTCAGGTTTTCCTCCTTGTTCTTTTCAGGTTATGGATTCGGAATGTGTGTGGTCAAAGCCAAGGAGGGGAGGAGAGATCGGAAATGTTCTTAAGAAAAGGAGAATGTGAAGTGAGCCATCAGACACCTGAAGGATAGATCCTCAGACAGAACCATGGAATCTATGGGGTTGGAAAAGATCTCTGGGATGGAGCCCAGCCTGTGACCAAACACCACCAGGTCACCTCAACCACAGCACCAAGTGCCACATCCAGTCTTTCCTTGAAGACCTCCAGGGTTGGTGAATCCACTGCTTCCCTGGGCAACGAATTCCATTGTCTAATCACCCGTTCTGTGAGGAATTTCTTCCTGATGACCAACCCAAACCTCCTCTGGCTCAGCTTGAGGCCATTTCCTCTCATCCTGTCACTTGTTGCCTGGGAGAAGAGGCCAACACCCGCCTGGCTACCACCTCAGGTCACCCCTGAGCCTGCTCTTCTCCAGCCTGAACGCCCCCGGCTGCTCCTCACAGAGAAGATGTGAGCTCTTCCCCAGCTCCACTGCCCTCCTCTGGACCCACTCCAGCAGCTCAACGCCCTTCCTGAGCTGAGGGGCCCAGAAGCGGGCACAGCAAACGCTGCAGTTTGAGGTGTCAGTGCATGACCCACATGTCAGGACCTCGTGGACAAGGGAAGATGTTCCCCAGTGGGATGAGAATACAGCTCTCTGAGGCTCTCCTAGGAAAAGCAGTAAGGCAGGACATAGCTGTCTATTCAATTCTTCAGATGTGCCAGGGACTGCTTTTTTATTTCATGAAGGGGAGGAAATTACGCAGAAAGCAGCTGTTTTGGATTTAATTCCAATTCTTCAGGAGGAAGCGGTTGAGAATCCTAAAGTGGAAGTTAATTTGAGTGCAAAAGATCATAAAAATGATAAGTTCTACATTCTTCCTTTAAATTGCAACTAAAAAAATAAGGGTAATGGACTTCAAATGGCTCAGGGAAATGCAAGTTTCTGAGAAGTGATAAGGAAAAAAGGAGTGTAAGAGATAAAGATAGGACAGCAAATTATCCTAACATGGAGGAAAGATTAGAAGTACATCAAAAATCAACATGATTCCATCAGGAATTCTTTAACAATCTGAAAATCTAAAAAAAAATCATAAAATATAGAAAAAATACATATATACAATGATCAACATAAAGAAACAGCGCAAGAAAGCCAGATTAAAATGAAAAACTGCTGAAGCACAGAATAAGTCACAAGTGGCACGACGATATTCATGTTCAGTTCAAATGGGACAGATCTGTGCTTGAAATAGTAGTAACTTCTATATTGCTTTGTGTCAGAAGACTGCTCTTTGCCACAAGGATTATACCACAGTACAATGGCCTGTCAGGTGGTTTTGACCTCATTTTCCTCTCCAAATTCTCCATCTCATACTCCTGAATTCCTCCAAAAGCAATTCCACAGTCCTGAAGCAAAGACAGGTGGCGGAGTTTCCTTCCTTTGGGTCCTTCCCCAGTCACGCTGACTTTGCCTGTCCGCCACCCTTACAAGATGAGACATGCATCTGGTCCGCTGGAATCACGTCCAGGTATCACTGGGTACTTCTGTCAGAGCTGCACGTGGTCATATCAAATACTAAAATTCTGTTCAAAACAAGATTATGAAATATGATTTTCAATTATGTCTTATGGAGCTCATCTGTGGCTTCATCATTGCTAAAAACCATAAGTTACTGCCCGTGCATCAGTATGGAGAGGACCACACTCTGGGTGGGTTGTGCCTCGAACTACAAACAGCGCTGTTATGCCACGAACAAAAATACCTTCAGGCAATATGGAAGCCTGAGAAAAGGAAGGTTGAATAAAATCTCATGACAAAAAAATGTTGCAAAATATTCTGACTTCACAATAGTTTTTTTGCACGGCAGTATAAGTAAGTTTACTGCATTTTGTGCTTCTGTATTTTTCTCCTTTCCCTCATTTTTCTAGCCTAGGGGAAGATTGCTCTGTTGTTTACCAAAAACCAAAGTGAGACACATCATAATTTGGTCTGAATTGCTTTCCATCCACTTAAATAATTCAAATGCCTAATCACACCAGCAGAAATATTTTATCCTAAACTCTGCCTATATAATTTGCTGGCTGAAAAGCTGCTGCAATATAAGGCAAGTTATGTAGTTTTAACTGAATATTAAAACGTTAACATAGATGTGCACACACACATAGTAGCACTCTTCTAACATTTTGTAATTGTTCTAAGCTTTTTCTTTTTTAGTTCACATACCCTCAGCTACCTCCACATCTTATTTTAGAATCCACTTTCATGAAGTAGGAAGCTTCAGGTGTTACTTCCCCTGCTGAAAGGGCCAACCTTCTGTGAGACACCAATAATGGCTCAAATAAACAGGCTCTTAGATGTCCAAGGTTGTGCACGAACACCTGCCAAATATAAAATGAGTGCCAATTTTATAAATAGCGGGCAGTATGGATGTTTCCTGTGAGTATTATGGGTAAAGATGCCCATACCTCTCTGAAGAATGTCAGAAAATTTCACCTGCAGAACAGGAGCACATCGTGGAAAGGGTAGGTTTGGACACTGAGCTTTCACAAGTTTGTATGGTCTAAAATTAAAGAGAATAAACTCAGGAATTACTGTTTGGGCCTTGAGGGAAAAGTATTTTCTGTGCCTGTTTGCCTCCTAACTAGAAGAAAGCATTGTTAGTACAGTGAGCTGCCTGGAGGAAAGAGTGCAGAGACATCTCTGAGGAACGGTGGTGACAGTTCACACCTGAGGAGTTCTAAATCCAGCAGAGCCCTGTGTGGCCCTGGTTACTGCTGAGCAGCTGGGGCTGTCTTGACCTTCAGAGGCAGCATGAAAAACAGAGGTGCTGAAATGAATGTTGGGGATAAAAAACCCTCCATGTTTACTGACCTCAAAAAGACAAACGTTCAAAAGACAGACCTTACCTGAGCGTGGAAATGTTGGGACATTGGCTTCAGCAATTCACCCAAACCTGTGAAATGCTTGAGCTTGTTTGGGGTACTTCAAGAGAAGACATACAAAACTGATTTGTAAAGTCTAACAGTGAAAACACTCATTTAGGACATTGCTACCTTGCCTTTGTGTCTTGATCACCCATTCGGATTCAAGAATAAGAGCAGAGAATCCTCCTCCATCTTCAAGAGTTTGCGTGAGAAGTTAAGCTCTGATTATATGCTGGATAGCAAGGATAGCCCTGGAAAAGAATTTCGGAGGAGTCTTTGTGAAAAACAATTATGGAAGGGAAAAAGTATGTAAACAGATGAGTACACTGTTTGAACTCTGGGCAAAAATAGAGCACACGCTGCCCAAACCTCCAGAATATTCTTGTTTTGCATATTTGATGCTTTCCTTGCCTCCTGACTGCTCTCCGTCCTCACTGCCAAAACTCTGTGTCTATGCAAAAACACCACTTTATGTTTTATACTGTCTTTAATGTGGCCATGTCAGAGGACATCTGCATTATGAAGCAAGACCAGAACAGTCCCTAAATTAAGGGAGAAAGAGGGAGGGGAGGCAAAAGTATCTGTCGCACTCTCTATTATGGCAGCTGATTTTCACATCTGCAGAGAAATGTAAGTGTAATTCAGATGACTTGTCAAGGGAAATATGATTGAATTATCTCTATAGCCCAGCTGAAAGGTGAAATGATGAGCAACCTGGAATTAAATTAAAAACCTAAACCCATTAAAGTATTCAGATTTCCCAGTCTAAGATAAAAGTGAAAACCTTTGAAATTAAGCAGTCTTCCTACCCTTATCTCTCAAGCTGAAGACGCTGCTGCTTTGGATAACACAAAGGAAGCCAGACTGGATTATTGCTCATTTGAACACTGGTTTTCAAATGCACCAAATTTTCCTCAAGAAATGAACATTATTCATTTCAGCTTATACTGGATATCAAAGTAGCTGTAGAAAAGGACACAAAATAAATTACCAAGCATCCTTTGATCCCAACACACTCCCACTGCTCCACTTCCCCACTCCAGAGAACAATGTGGAGGAACCAAATCTCTTCCTTACTCCCAGCACAGTGCTGCACACCCTGAGCCTTTCAAAGCGCGTTCCTTTTCTGAAGGATGTCTTTATTCTTTATAAATTTGAAACCATGCACAAAATTTCTTCAAATGTCAGTTTTCTCACATGATCTCTCCCTTGTCTTTCAAGTGATTCCTCTTAAAATGCAATTCATGAGTCCCACTTTGTCTGGCTTGCAGAGACAAACAGATGGTTCTCAGAGCCTCTTCATCCATCCCATCACAGGACGTACCTCTCTCACAGAGGTATCCCATTCTTACGTGCAGTATAAACAAGAGAATTAATGTGGGTTTCTGTTTTAAACTCATTTTCATGTTGGTGCAGTTACACTTCTGCAGCATGTGAAATTAATCTTTGCCTAATTCCATAAAGGCATTTAGAAAATAATAATGATGAAACAATACCATCTCACCTTTTATTCTCAAAAGTGCAGTTAAAGGCTGAATCACAGCCTGATGACTTAAATTACTGTAAAAACTTATAAAACCCTTGTGTAATCTCATAGAACTATAGTTCAAATAGAGCCATGAGGGGTCAAAATCAAACTTATTCATGTATAACACAGTGAGATCCATTCTTCTGTATATTTATTTATTCAAGTGATGCACCCGCATTCCTTTAGTTATGTCTATTTACAGAGACTTCAGGCCAGGCATTTTTCCTTTGAAACTTGCATGGCATCAACATAATGAAGCCCCAGTCCCAAAAAGGGGATGGATGGAACACTAATAGAAATATTTACTTATACTGCTACTGTTATTGGAAAGAAGCTGTAAGTTTTCATCTGCATTTTGAATACAAGGAATATCAAAGGCAGGACTGTTTCATAGCTCCTGATCCCTTCTACATCACAGTGGAACTTCAGCAACTGAGGAGCAATAGCAAAATTACCCGGATATGAGCTGTATCAAGGAGCATAAAATTATCAGGAGGAAGCAGAGGGAAGGAATAATTGTTATGATCATGTTCCCACAATCGAAATTTCCCAGTAATATTTTTACAGCCCTTAGTAACTCTTCAGTGGAGAGAAGTCATTACTGTACTTTAGCATTATTCCTCGAGCATTTGCCTATATGCCGAATCACAATGTGGATGTGAATGGAGATTCCCTCGATAAACATTTTTTAAAGTTAAAATTTGAGCATAAAACCTCTAGAATGGCATTACTTCTTCCATCATCAAAATATTGTGCTGGTGTAGTTAAATTTCCCTTTAGCCTTGGGTTTGGATTCTACAGAATTAAATATTCCATTTCAAACCACATATGGTAGTTCAGTGATTTACACCTCATCTAATTTTGCTCGACGGCAGAAGCCCTTTTAATGAGTGCTTGGAGGGTTTCATTCCGTTATACTTCCAGAGAAGCTGATGCTGCATTTTCTTTCAAATCCAAAAATTTAGTTGGCTGACATCCAGCTTGCAATCAAATAATAATGAATTTTTAAAACAACTCCCTCCTAGGCAGAATCTCAAGAATAAAATGAGAAAAAAATATACAAGAATAAATGTGCCAGATTTACACAAGTCTCCGCAGCAATTGTCTGAAAGATGAAGCACATTGCTAGAATTTCTCAGAAATAGAGCAGTAGCATTTGTAATGTTTCTTCATCTAAACAACTGAAAATATTAACAATTTCACATGTTCGGTGTCCCTGCTGTATCAAAAAAGAACAAGCTAAAAGTAAACACAATCTGAAAAGGCATCAATTTAAAACCTTCTCTGCTGCTAACTCTTCATTGCATTGAACAGATTGAAAGCACTGAGGGAGAGTAGCTACCTGCATATATAAGCACAGTCAAGGATGATAAACAGGATTGGTTTGAACAGCCACGGCAGAATCACTAAACAAGAGATTTGAGTCCTAGGCTTGATTCTACCACAGATTTTCTATATGAGCAGGTAACACAATTCCATTTATCGGCCTTTAATTTCAAAATTTAAAACAGCCTTTGCAATGCACCTTTTCTTCTACCCATTTTCTCCCTCCTCTGCCTACCTGTTGTCACAACATCATGTATGCAAAACCCCCTGCCACCCAAAAAACAAAACACCTCTCTGTGCACTCCTATAAGCAAAGCAAGAAAAGGACCTTGGATGTTATCACAGACACTATTTGGAGAACAGCGAACAAAGAATTTCCCAATTAGTTTATACCAGTTTTGCATGGGCTCACTTTCCTCCACCTTTCATCTGATGGGTTGCAAGAGTCATTTCCATTTTATAAAGATGATTTTCACAAACCAAAACACCGTTCATTATCCTGGTGAAAAGTGTATAGCCATATGGCATCTACCTTGTGTATATTATTGATGAGCAGTCTCGCTAGAAAGTCAGGTGGTCGGGACCTGCTGAGGTGGCCAGGTGCTCTTTGTGATGATATTTGTAAACACATTTACCACCAACAGGTAAAAAAAGGTTCTTTATTTACTGTTTTAACACCACAAAGTTCCAAGTATCATCTGATATATTGGCTAAATATGTATATAGTAAATAATAACACAACAATAAAGCAATAGACACAGAGCACTCCAGTAAGAAATTATTCAACGCCCCACTCTCCTGCATATAAATGAAATCCTGCTGTCCCGTGCAAGTCGCTTTCCTGCTTATACTGGGAGTAAAAGGGCATGAATGTCCCCTTTTTTCTTGATATAAGTCTGTAGGATAGGTGACAGTTCAACTTTTATACAGAAGTGATTCTTATTTCCTGAAAGATGGGATTATGTCTTTGGATGCAGTGACCCTCCTTCAGTTCCTTTGATTTCCATAGAAATATAAAGCTGGAAGGGAGGTCACCTGGCCCCAGCTTTCTCTTTTTTAATCTAAAAGAGTCCCAGTTCACGCAGTCTTTCTTCAGAGATCCTATTTTCGAGACCTCTGACTGGTCTCTAACATCTCTCACAACTCTGTTCCAAAAGCCACTTTGACAGTTATTCCTTTGTTCTGAAAGGGAACTGATTCTAAGGCAAAATTAAATTCATTATTTAACTTTCCTCTTCCCTTTATCTATTTTCTTCTTTTTATTATTATTTTATTTCTTTGATGGTGAATGCAACCACGGTAAAGGTTCTTTTCCAGCTATAACATGTCCTAAGTGTCACAACAACTTCTTCCTCAGTGCTGAGCATGCTCTCTTTTTATATATCTGCATAATTTACTAGCACATAACTGAGGAACACTTAAACATTCAGAAACACACTAAGGATTTCTTTTGTGAACAGCCCCAAATGATGCTTTTCATTATTTCAAAGTGCACTCCTTTGCTGTGGCCTGGAGTTCCCCTGACAGAAAGCACTTTGCAGAGTGTTTTTTTCTGTGTTACCACACGCACAAAAGATGAAGAAATTGAGCAATATAATTTTTACCACTGGATCACTGAGATAAATCCTTTCTTATGACTGGTTGAAGAGAGTAATGCACTGAATAAGTACATTTCTAATATTTTCATGAAATGAATATAGTCATCAGCCCCGGAATTTTCATAAACATCCTGAACATAAAACACAGGCACAAATTAGGCCACCGTGAATGACTGTGATCATTTCTATGCAAATGCGTTTCAGTTCTTTCTGATGTTGCATTTTTTAGAATGTCATCTTGAAATATTCTTGAAAATACTGCTTTTATGAAGATATTCAGGACATAGTGACTCTAGAGACTTCTTTTTTTTTTTTAGTGAATATCAAAATCTGCAGTCCTGCAAAGTAAGGATTGGGCTTATTTTCAACTATATGGCTAAATAGATATGAAAGAAATAACTCTTGCTGAAGGTCTCAACGGAAGTCAGGGAATCATGGAATGGTTTGGGTTGGAAGGGACTTTAAAAATCATCTTGTTCCAACCCCCTGTCAAGGGCAGGGACACCTTCCACCACACCAGGTTGTTCAAAGTCCCATCCAATCTGGCCTTGAACACTTCCAGGGGTGGGGCATCCACAGCTTCCCTGGGTGACTGTTCCAGTGCCTCTCCACCCTCAGAGTAAAGAACTTCCTCCAAATATCTCATCTAAACCCACCCTTTTTCAGTTTAAAGCTGTGATTAACGTAATTATTTCCTTATCATTCTCAGCATCCCTCCTCATCTCGGTGGTGCTGTTCCTTTATTGTAGGTCTTACAGGCAAGTTCTGGAACACCAACTCTGCAACTCCACATTCTAGTGCCTGTTTGGAATGAAAACAGGTGGCAGGATGATGACACAAACGACTCCACCAAGCTGATTGCAAGTGTGGGTTGAGGTCGGTAAGGTTCTTGCCTTTTCTAGCTCTGTTGCATCACCAGAAACTTGGTTCTACTCGAGTATAAATGTCCCCAAAGGAAAGATGTCTTAGGGAGTGCAGCAAAGTAGAAGCAGAGGCCCTGAGAATCCCTCACACAGGAACAGAAGCACTTTCCTTGTGGATTTTCAAAGGCCAGTGACATTCTGGGGGGCACAAGTGAAGAAAACCAGGGTCTTGCCTTCTAGAAAGACAGCACAACGTCTCATTCTGGGTTTTGTCCTCAGCTCATCAGCCTGGGAACTGCACACAGAGTGTTCCTTGCTCCTCTTTCAAGAGATTTTTAGCAGTTTTTAGCTAGCTGGCCGCTGAATTTAGCATTGGGTTTAATTTGTGCTGGCCAGCAAAAAGCACAAGCTAACAGATCAGAATGTTTGCAGACAAATGCCTGTACACTGCCTCAAATGCTGCTTCCAGAGCAGCACATTTTTGAGACTGTGTGGAAGTTCACCCTCCTACCTGATTCTCTTTTCATTCTCTGGCTCACTGAAGGAATTTTGCCTCTAAGGCTCTCAACCTAGAGTGAGATTTTTCACTCTTAGTTTTAATCAAAAGGCATTGCAGCACTTTGCAAACAGCAGAACAAATTTTTTCCAGTATTGGTGCAGAAAGTTCATATTTTCCCTCTTCTTCAAAGTAATATTTTAGCCCGAAAAAACCCCCAATCTGTGTATATTGAAGGATTTCACCCACAAAAATTAGTTACGATCAAAAGTGGGTAACAAACCCAATGGTGGTGATTATTTTATTACACATTACAAAAGTGCCAAAGGTTTCATCAGGCAGAAACCACCATTATTTTAAATTTAAAAAAAGCAAAACAAACAACAAAACCCAAAAAACTTAGAAGAACCCCTGTAATGAAATTAATCTGAAGGGTTCATCTGTTTGCATAGCAGGTTATCAACTTGTAAGGGCTGTCAATTTTTTTTTTAGATTAGAAGGTATGAACCTGCTATATACACTGTCTGGTGGCAAAGGAAAATACCAAGGTGGGATATCAAATGCAACCTACTGGTTTAAAAAGGAACACTGGACCTTCTGAAGGTTTCTTTTTCCCTTGCAAACAGCTTTTCTTGTGTTTCCATCCTCTGGAATCAGGGCTGCATTACCTAACATGGCAGCAGATTATGTGTAAGTACTGGAGGTGGGTACCTGCTTTCTTTGGATTTGAAACCACAGTTAGAACGTTCTGAGTTTTAAGTAATAGTATAAAATATCCACTTCCGGCGCAGTTTGCAAGCAAATCTTTTTAACAAATTACCTGTACAGTTGTACTTCTCCTTTCTGCATCCCAGAGAATAGTTGCTTAGCACAAGGAACTCTGCAACCAGCAGCATGGAGCAAATTCGCCCACTTATCCCTTTGTGATTCTCTCACCCCGTATTCCTGCATCAGCTGCATTGACAGTTTTGGAACCAGCAGTGTGGAACAAAACCTGGCTCAATCACTTGGCTCAGAACCACATTACCAGGAAAAAACCCAAAAATTAAAAGCTCAAAAAACCTCAGTCCAACCCCCTCCCCCCAATAATTCAGAAGATGGTTGAAGTATCTTCAGTAATAGAATTGCTCTAACCATTCAGTCCCTCAGTCCCAAAGCCTGCCAGTCATGCTAGATAGCCTTGTTTTTACGTATCCCATATTCTCACTTTGGCACCGGACAAACTCCTTTCAGATACAAAAACACTCACACATTTTCCAAGTTGTTGGGAAATAACCTAAGTGAGATTATAAACAATGGAATCCGAGAAACTGGCGTGATGCCTCTGCAAAGGCTTTGATAGGGACTCTTGGCTGGCTCCAGTGTTTTGGAAACAGGGGAACATATTTCACCGGTAGCAGTAGTTTTTCCATGGTTGTGCTATCCCAGCATGGAATCATAACAGAGACTGTCTCTTTCCAGGCATTTCCAGAGAGTGACCAGCCAGAAACTGGGTTTGAGTGTTAGCAGGAGTACAGAAGAGGGCAAGAGGGCGAGTGTCAGTGCCTGGGCACCATCAGAGGCAGAGACCTGCACAGAGAAGTGTCTTCAGCATCTTTTCCAGCACCGGATTATTTTTTAGCTGGTAGAGTAAGCAATCACTATTGTGAGAAGCTGTAAAGTTCCCTGCGTAAGGTACTACGTGCCTTGGGAGTGAGAAATAAACTGTAAATTACAGAGAGCAGAAGATTTGGGGTTTGGAAAGGCATATGGATACACACCATGGGTATCTTTCAGAAGGCTGCTTTGTGTCCGTGAGAAAAGTGTAATTTTCTGGACTCTAGGTCCAAAGAATACCATAACAATTCGGGGGATTAAGGCTCCAATCCACAGGAATGGTAACTCCAATGAAAACTGAAACTGGGCTATAAGCAGATACTTAAATTGCTCCCTATTAAGCAAAGGGCTTAGCTGTTTGTTTAATTTATATTCAGTTAATATGGAAGAAAGTTCATCCTGTGCTTAAAAGGTTTTCTAAATTAGAACTTCACAGCCCTTTTCTGGAAACTGATAAGGAATATTTGCATCAGCGTAGACTTGCTGCAGCATTTTGCCATATTTCAGTATAAGCCACAGTTGCACAGCTACTAAATGCAGTCTTTGTCTACTTTTAAAAATTAATGCACCCTGTGGGAGCTTTGTTAATAGTCAGAATTTAATTGCTTTACAATGCCTTTTCATTCCAATCAAGAGCATTTCTAGCAACTTCCTGGACTGCAGCAGTAACAAATCATTCATCCCAGCACTGAGGGATTATCCAAAAGTGTCCTGTAGAACTGGAGGTTTCCCTCCAGCAGAGTTTATATTGTGGATTTTGTTACTGTTCATTTCTGCCTCAGATCACCTTTATGTATGAGAAAAACTGAAGTAAATCAATATTTTTGCTGGTTTGGATCTCTGAATTTAACTGCCGCTTGACCTTTCTTGTCCTTGTCGGATCCATTCTGTGCAGTAAGAAGGGAATTCACTTAATTCATGCCCTTGTGAAGGCAAAATTTTTCTAGCTGAATAAACAAAATACACCAGGCATTTTTTCCCCCTCTAGATAACCAGTTCTTTTTAAAACTGTCTGTTCTGTGTGTTGCATAGTGAAACACTTGAACAATCTGTCCTAACACTCACTCCAGTAACTAAAAACCTTTTCTTGACTTCAGTGGCCTTTGGATCATGATCTACATGAATGGTGGCTTTCTGTTTTAAGACAAATAAGAAAACAGAATTTAAAGAGACACATTGTTTCAAACAGACTCATTCAATTCCTTAGCAACAATTTAAGAAGTCACAAGGGAAATGAGTTTTTATGGTCTCATCATTTCTTTGATGTAAAAGTGCACACTCCATCTTTTTGGCATTTCATTCAACAGTGAAGCACATGAAAAAAGAGCCCCACTGTGCATAAAGAGAATAAAATATGTTCAAGAAGAAACAGGAAAAGAAATTCAGGTTAATATGAAGGTCAATCTCTTTCTGTGTTTCAAATCTGCAGTTTGCTGAGATCTTAAAGAGAAGTAAAAAAATCTTCAATCTTCATTGCTGTCTTGCCTTAGCTGGAGAAGAATTAAAATCCAAACAGAGATGGTTTGGCCGACGTTAGGGTGGTAAATTACTGTTGGCTTATCTATCCCTGAAACACCGGGCCTTATATGACACACATTCCACTTCATACAAATACAGCTAATGCCTCATTATGGGTATTAACAAACTCCCAGGGCATTTTTGCATCCCACTCCCTCTTTCTGCACCTCCCTTGCCTACCCCAGGGAGCCTCAGCTACAACACAGCCCCACACCTGGACCAGCCTGCACGAACCATGGCCCAGGCCCACCTGCCCTGCTGCTTCCACACCACACCTGGTGTTCGGGTGCCTCACCTGGGGATGGACACCAAAGAGCAAAGCAGCCCAACAGGATCTCTGGGAATGGCAGGCCTGGAGAAGTCTCCATCTCAGGCAACTTGGAAAAGCCTCTGGGGACAGACCTTCTAGCAGGGACCGTAAGAATAGGACAAGGGGTTTAAAATAAAAGAAAGTAGGTTCAGACATTTTGTCACAATGTGGGTGGTGAAACAGTGGCACGGGTTGCCCAAAGAGGTGGTGGATGCCCCATGCCTGGAAACATAAAAGCTCAGGCTGGACACAGCTCTGATCTAGTTGAAGATGTCCCTGCTCACTGCAGGGAGGGTTGGACTGGGTGACCTTTAAAGGTCCTTTCCAACCCAAACCATTCCATAATCTGTAAGCCTGAGCATGGGCAATTGCCACACTCTGGCCAGGCTTGGGTATTTTGGGTTTGGGGTAGGTCTTTTTTGTTTAGGAAACCCAAATCAAACAACCAAGGAAAAAACAAACAAACAAACAAAAAGGCAGGAGAGGCACCTACTTGGAGCACAGAAATATTTCATCAGCTGCTTTAAGATTTAACCGATAATGATTTTTTAATGCCAATATTTTATGAATCTCTTCAGTTAACTCTCATTTGCAGGAGAACTGCTAGACAATGACAATGCCTTCTATTTATAACCTATCAGAGCTGAAAGCCAATTCCCTCAATCATATAATGTATGTTTTACCAGTAGTGGTGGAAAGAGTGAAAATCGTCTCTTCTGCCAAGCTGTGTTCTCTTCCTCCTTAAAAGTGAAACATTGATATAAAAAATGGTAGTGACCAATGAGAAAAAACCCCAAAAAACAAATAAAACTACACAAATCTACCCCCCAAGTTTTGTACTGTCTGGGCTGTATTATATGAGACAAAACACAAGCAGGCGAGAATCTGTATTTGAGGTAACACAAGGATGAGAGAAAAGGTTTTCACATAGAGAAGAATTTCCTTATTATTTAAAACTATAAATGTATAACTTGGACAGGATAACTGAAAGTAAGGGGGAAGAAAGAAAAACTGTTACCTGCAATACTCTTTAGTGGCTAAGTGTTAATAAATGTAATAAATCAGAGGAAGCTGTTTGGCAGTTTCTTAGACAGATGACAATAAAATAGCATATTCTGCTGATGTGTGTGCATATTTACTTCAAGCACTGTTCCCTAGGAATAGCCTTCTGAAGAGGGAAGCTGATTTTCCACGTTTCCCTTCTGCAGTCTCTCCAAGGCTTTTATTTCTCTTTTCCCTTTTCATACAGTCACCTTGAAGAGAGTTCATAATTCCAAAAATTAAGGGCTTCCAGTTTTGGTCCTGTATCTTTCTTTCCTGCGCTATGGCTTTCCATTATAGTTCATCAGAGAACAAAATGGTCTGGTTTTCCATTTTTTAATGGAGGGATCCACAATTAACCCAATTTTTGAAATTTAACTGCTACTGAAAGCATAGCTTAGGGGACCCGCAGAAAGGAAAAAAGACAGAGTTCATAGATGCCTCTGTTTTCCAGCTCACAGAAACAGCTGTTTCAGCTCCTGGTCATGGAGTAGGAACCACTTTCAGTGGATCTGGAAAGGTGAATAACTGTGCCTGCTTCTGCCCCATAGCTGGCTACTATTGTGCCCCGAACAGCCCCCCAGCAGCTCACTGAAAGAGATTATAGTGGGTATCACTCTCTGGGTGTCAAAGAGTGGCAAAAGTGAAGAGGAGTGAGAAAACATAGGCATTCTGTTTTATGAAATCCACCCTATAGCAATAGTGGCTGCTATATTCTTTGCCATTTCTTCAGGAAAAAAAAGCCAACCAACCCAAGCAATGATAGCAGTATTAAGATTTTCCTAACTCTGATCCAGATGTAAAACACGTTTCATTTAGCCTGCCCGAGGCCAGCAGCTCCCTGCACGAGTACAGAGCTCAGCGCTGTGTTACGTTAGCCTTGAGTATCTTTGAAATTTAATTCTGTTCCCTTTGATTTTTTTTATTGTGTTAATCTTCCCTGTTCAAAATGGTGGTATTTAACTGGGGGAATTCACCAGCTCAAGTGCTTCCTGGGAATGTGCTCCCTATTTGGCATCATCTAGGAAAGAGGCTGATTAAATGCACCACTAGCTTCATGATTTTTAGAAGAGAAGAGGGAATATGCAAAGTCACAGGTTGAGATAAACAGCAGCATGAGATTACAGCATGAGGAAGAAATTTATTTGGAATAGAAAACAAGGAATGCATATTTTTCTCTCCACCGTGAACAAACTTTACATTTCAGTCCTCTGGCTTAGTGCCTTTAGCTCTCATTTTAGGCTGCTTCTTCTACTGAATATTTTTGCATCAGAATTCTGCAATCTAATGTCTTTCCAGTACCAATTTAAAGTTTTTCTTCACCCTTTCATCTTTTAGCAACAAGCGTAGACACAAACATACCTGCTCTACTTTTTGTTCCTCTGTAGCTCAAGTGCAATTTATGCTTTTGCTTGTTCAATCTTCAGTCCCTCAAGCATATTTAAATGATGTAGCTGACTGGATTCTTTATGAAGAATTCTGAAACTATTTCTGAGCAGAATATTTACTCAGTGACTAGAGAAAATCTTTCCAATATTTGTGTACTAAATATTTGCATGTGAAAGTGGAGCATTTAAACTGTGAAGAGATCATACCCCTCCAGGTAAAAAACTCATGGGTGCTCCACAAAAGTCTAAACCAGTCCTTCTCTGGAGCTGCATTAAACACATCTTGTGTGGGTGTGTAGGGGGTATGAGGAATATGCCCTTTATAACCACGGACACTGGAACTGATGTGAATAATGGACATATAAGTGGCTGCAGAATCTGCTGCCTCACCCTGGGAATTGCAGCACTATTGATTCCCTGCCCGTGAACTCTTCTCCCACAGAGAGAAGAGGCTCCACAGAGGCTGCACTCCTGAAGTATATCCAATTGAGAGCACCCAAGGATCACACTGAAACCGCACAGCAGCAGAGATATGCAAATATCCATTTGTTAGGGGATTGTTTGTTTGTTTGTTTTCTAGATAAAGATGCTTTTTAGGATATCTCTTCTCTGTGCTCTCACTTTCCTTTGCCTTTGAACATCGCAGGGAAGGTACAGATGCATTAGGCATCCTGACAGGTTGTTATTCTACTGCACAGGGTATGTTTCATGGACCATTTTGGCACTGATTCCTGGCCAAGCTTCGAAGAAGGTCACTGCAAACCACCCCTCTGCTATTATATCAGCACACACTGTGCCAGTTTTGGCTTCGAGACTCACTAGTGGAAGGCTGTGGTGTGCCAAGTGTCAGAGAAAGAGTATTTCTTGAGAGATGATACTTATCAACAAGAGACAGAATCCCTTCTCCATAAAAATAAGGAAAATATCCTGAGAGTGACTGACTACAGTCAACAATACACAAGCAGTAACCACTGAAAAGAATTCCCCAAACCTCCCAATTGCAGTACATGCAAATTGCTTTCCAAAGCAGATAATAGCTTTTCTCATACTTGTTAAGAAGAAAAATTGTCAAGAACACATATAACAGTTACTAACACATACATTGTAATTCTACAATGCTTTAATAACAGTAATGAAAAATAGAGAGACACAACTGGCAGAGGAGAAAGAAAGAAAACCATCATCTTAAAAGTGAAATTGGTACAAAGCCAGAGAACAATATTCTTTTAAAAGGATGCTGAGGAATAGCACCCTTCTAGAATTCTGTACAGATTATCTGCCAAACTATTTAGGAATAGATGTCTTGTCTTAGATAGAAATATGCATTTAGAGGAAAAAAACCCCCTAACCAGCTGCCAGTCCCCCGACTTATTGTCAATCAAACTGCACTATAAATGAGGAAGAGATTATTGTCAGGCCAGTTACAATGAGCAGTTCAAATCACAGTTCCCTGGCTTATTGTCAGTCAAATTGTACTATAAACAAGAAAGATATGACTGTCAAACCAGCTACAATAGGATGGCCTTTAATACACAGTATAAGACAAAGGGAAAAAATTATATCTAATATAATATAGGAGAAATAGAAGTGCATGTGAAATGAAGAAAATATTGACTCCCATAAAGAGCTTGCTTCCTCCAGTTTTTGGCTTTAAATGTGTCCCCCCATCTTCCATCTAACAGGTGAAGGAAGAGGGGGATTACCTTTCTTACCACTCCCCCCTGGAGCAATATCTTACCCACATCAAGCGCTGTGGAGAACAGAGTTGCATCTATTGCAACCAGAAATAGCATCACTAATCTGCCTGCACCCTGGGAATCCCTGACAGGTGGTTCTGAGCCATCTGCACTGCTTTTCTCCCTTTTAAACTCTGCTCCTCTTGGCAGCATTGCCGGCCAAATCCCTGCTCACCTGCGTGCATGGGCTGGCTGGAGAGGAAGGGAGCACTGGTGGGAGGTCAGGGGAGGGAAACAGGAGAATCTCTTGCTTCGGTAATTAGTTCTGATCCTCGCAATGCAAAGCAGGGATTTGGTGAGCAGGGGAGGGGAATGAGTGTGCTCCCAGATGGATGGAGTCTAATTTGGAACTGGAAGAGAAAAAAGAAGCAGAAGCAGGACCACAACCAATAAATCCATTCACAGTTTAGGCCATTCACTCTTTCTGCTGTTGTCTTTTATACCTCTGTAGAGTTTAGGTTCCTCTGGGTCACTCCTCCTCTCTCCACCCTTGTCTTTTTCTAAGATGTTATTTGGCTTGAACTATATGACAGTAATTCTGCCTTTAAAACATTAGTGTAATTGAACAAAAATGTTACATCCTTTCCTTCATACTTAACCTTTAAAGGACACATTTATTCAGAAATACTCAGCAAGACCCTCCTTTTGACTTTCTGGCTGAATGCACCCGCAAGATTCCTCAGATTTATCATGAACATAATAATGCAGGAATGAAAAATATAATAATGCTTAATTTGGTTTTTTTTTCAATTTATCTGAAAATGCAATGTTCATTTGTGGAAAAGGTCAGGATGCTTTTTAGGGTTTCTGTGTTCAGTTTTCAGTTTCCTATATATTAGTCATGTAAAAGAAGATGCAGTTTAATGTGGTTTTCACTGAGGAAAACAATGCTGAGGACCCAAGACTGGCCTATGAAACAAGGGCAGTCTTTGGCTTGTTGGGCAAGGACATTGGGACTAATTTCTGCACAGGGAAAGCAGGAGCCATGTGGGAAGGGATACTTCTGATTAAAAAAACCCGAGTGATGGAAAGAAATTCATTTTGATCCTTGACCATGCAAAAGGACTAGAATTTTAAGCTCACGTTTATGGTGATGCCGTGGCTGAAGGGGCTTCAGTACCATAGTGAGAGCAGGAAAGTTATTCATGAGGTTCTGAAGCAAAAGGAGATTGCTGGGATCAAGGGAAAACCTCTCCTGTGGTTGTCTCGGTCCTGACTGTTCTCTCTCCCAGTCGGTGTCAGTCACCACTCCACACACAGCTCCGAAGGAGCAGCCAGCCAGAGGCACCGGGTGGGGTTTTTGCCTCCTAAAGGCATGAGGATTAATGTTTGTAAACTCTTTGAAATCTGCTGGTATCATTACTGCATAACAGCAGTTTAAATACCCAATATTTTAAGTAAATACAGAACTGTGATGCTGCCAGGCTGATAAATATCAGAGGATTAAATTTCCTTAGAAAACCGAAGTAGTTGCAAATTAATTTAGTATATTTAACCTGCATTTAGGAGAAGGATAACCCCTTCATTATAATATTGTCGCTTCATGAGATTTTTATGTGCATAGTCTTCAAGTCTGTTCTAAGTACACAAGAGACAAGTAATGCTGTTTCTTTGGGCAGACGGATACATTATTTAAAATCACAAACCCATTAGATCAACAAGGACTCTATAATTATCATGGAGAAATAAAGCCAATAAATCTACCTGGTATAAATTATAGGCTTATGAAGTCATACATAATGAAATAAATATTTCATTTTTCTGAAATCCAAAATCTCGCTTTAGAAACGGGAATATTAAAAATTAATTTCCATTTCTGATGGCGGGTACAAGTATGGTTGAGTGGTTTCAGCGTGTGCTTGTACTCCCAAGCACTTCGGGATCCTATTCCTGGTTCTGACATTGATTCACACCCCGCACTGAGACAAATCATTCACCCTCTCTGTGCTCCTTGCCCGTCTGTAAAGCTGAGATAACGCTGACCTGCTTCACAGAACCATTAGGAGAATTAAGAAACATCTGTCCCGCATCTTGAAGACACGAGATGCTCTAAAAATGCAAACCACTGTTATTCAGGAGATGGATAAAACCTTCCAGGGTCCAGAGATTTCTGCGCTGTCACCGAATTCCTTAGCACCCGGCAGGAGCGATTTCTCCTTCAATAATTCGGTCTGCTCCCTCTTTCCATAAGATTTATTATTCCCCTCTCCTGACTAAGTCTGTCACCATTAAAAGAGATGTTTCCTGCAAGCTGGCTCTCCCCTAAAGATAATTGGCGGCGTGTTCCTAGCGGAGGCGCAGCAGAGAGCTCGCCCTCTGACAAGGCGGGCCCCGCTCCGCCAACGCGCATCCCCGCACTGGCTGCTTCCTAATTATGGGCAAAAGGGGAAGGGCTATTGAGGGACACCAAGTTATGCAACGGGAGCACAGACTGAGCGGGGAACGCTTTAATAATTAGGACTTTTGCTGTGTTTCTGCACAGAAACAGCTTCTCTACGAGGCACAAAGGAGACACTTCTTTTCAGCGAGAATTCCGCGAGCCGCGCAGAACAGCGGGTAGCAAATCTGTGAGTCAGGCTGCAAGGTTTGTATTTCAAAACACAAGTATAATTGGCTTCCTTTTTAAACAATCATACTTTATGCTGCAATTCATATTTTATCTACTCACTCTATGCAACATACTTCCAAAATCGTTCTATTTCTTTCTCTGCCTGCCGACCGAGCTGGTATATGTTCATCTCACTCCAGTATTTATTTACTGTTCTGAAGCAAAAGTTAAATGAACTTTGCTGCACCATATTTTTAAATCGCTACAATTTCAAGTAAATTCTATTCGTACACCTGAAATTCCAGCAAAATATTTTAGATCTGTAGGAATGGGTCTTATTTTCTAAAGTAGCCATTCTTTTGAAAAAAGAAAAAGAAAATAAAAACAAACTGTGCGTCTTATAAAAAATAAATATATAGAAAGCCTTTTTAATTGCCTAGGGAGGAAGGTAAGACTTACGACCCGTTTTTGTCAGAGGTGGTTTAGAGGTGGTTTTCATGTTCTGCTGTGCTTGAGTGCCATTAATAATGACCTTTACATGATTAACTCAAAAGCCTAACCTGGAAAGATAGCCAGCTCTACCTTAATTGCCATTATTATGGTATTCGCTTTGGCCTTGAACCTTTAGTAGGCTGTAAAATAGTGTCTATTCCAAATAAGCTCTGTTCTCTAGCACCTATCCATCTCCCTCACACACAGCCACAGATTACAAGGGCAGAAAGAATTGTTGTCACCAAACCTCCTCCTTCAGACGGATCTTTTGGATATCCTTGGTGCTGAATGTCCTTTAGCCCTGACCAAGCTGTGGTTGAGCCAAGTTCCTCCTTCTAGGAAGTCAATGGTTTCGAATTAAAGATTTCAGGTATCTGTTCTGTTTTTGGCCAGTTATCCACCTATCGAACCATCTAATTAGAATTATTGTTTCTTATTTTTAAGCACCCAGCAGTTTGGCTGGATATCGTTATGCTTTTGTGTAAGAGAGAATGGAGCTGTCACTGGAAGTGACAAAATAAGTATTTGCTGGCTGATCATATCACTTTGTGATTTTCTCTTAAAGAAGAGCAAGCTAATCAAGCCTCTAAATATGTGGCAGGTTTTCCAAACCTTGACTCATTTTTGTAGCCCTGTAGTGAACCCTCTCCATTCTGTCAGCTTACTTTCTGAAAAGCCCTATTTTAAGATGCATTTAATCATTTCACTGCAGTTTCGGCTAGAAGGTGAACGTTTCCAGAAATCCTAATTCTCCACTGCTCTTTCTGTAGATATGTAAATCCATGCTCACAGGGGAAAGATAAAGTGACAGTACCTGAAATAATCATTTTACCATACAGGGACTAAACTAATTCCCTTCCACATACGTCACACGCAGCCAAGGCAAATAATTGAAACGACACAGCCTAAGCTTTGGCCACCCTTAACCAAAAGCAATTGTCTCTGCTGCAGTAATAAACTTTGTTTTTAGGCAATTCCCAGAATTTCACCAACTCCATCTCAGTATTCACGGTCCTGGGGCATCTTAAATGGGCACGCAGAGGTTGTGCTTGGAGTTTGCACGAAGGATTGTGCTGGCATGGCCCAGGGAGCTCAGCCAATACAGTGCCCCAAATAAGTCTTAATTTCTAAAATAAGTAAGTGCTCCAGCTGACCTCATGAACAGCTATAAAATTTTAATGTAAGGATTTGAAATAATACATGAAATAACAATTTCTGATGAGTCCTTCATTTGTTTCAATGTTTCCATTTAAACTTAAACAAAACAAAAGAAGGTAAAAAAATAATTTCTGTCCAGAATATAATAAATAAATAAATAGGTGTTAACTCCTCCTAACAAATTTCACAGCCCAGAGAAACTGGAGTTCACGTGGTAGTCATTCCCAAATGCACCATGAATGCTGCCTACAAATAAGCTTCAGATAAATTTCACAATTTCCTTTTGCTACACTCTCTGGGAGTACTTTACATTCTGCCTTGGGCTCAGATCTCAACACGAGGGGCTGGAGAATGCAGCCCCAGTGCATGTCTGAGTGTGCCTATGCCATGAAAACTCACTGCCTTCAATGATATATTGGTCTATCCAAGGCATATTAATAATGTGCAAGAGTTGATGACTAACATGAGCATCTGCTTCAAAAAATACCAGAGCTAGAGCTAAGATATTATTATAGACAGTCTATTGTACTTGCAAAAGACAAGTAAAGAGTTCTTGGTTGAGAATACATGTCAGAAAAATGACATGTTTTCATCACTTCCAGCCATAGTTAAAAGACTCTGAATACATTAACCAGCTGAAGGAAAAATACTTTCAGCTTTTGTGTCACAGTGGGAATCTGTAAATGCAAGTTATGATGTAACAGACAATTAGTGTGAATTCAACCGTTCATCATTTCTGAGGAGTTAATAATTTATTTATTTTTTAATGTGCATAAAGAAATGTGGCATTTTTCACCAAGTTTGGGGACCCAAGCCAGGGAAAGGAGTTAAGGGTGGGCAGGACAGACCCAGTAACTGCAGCTGAGTAGTTTTTTAATACAGAGATTTAGATCATTAGTTATCTCAACTCAAGTAGATGTTCCTGCATTGCTTTCCAAAATGCTCCAAATCCTGTTGATGAAAATCTGGGCCATAATTCAATACGCCAACTGGCATGGGATCCCAGGCTTTGCTTTCAATAGTTTCTTATCAGTGCTAGCTATTTCTCCTGGTTTCTTGCCCAAATCAGACTTGCTATTTCCTTTATGCAGAAGGCTTCAGCCATACTCCAGGGACTCCCACACCCTTGGAGTACGGTGCCGTTTCACTGGATGGGAGAAGGAAAGCATGGAGTCCACCCCTTAGGTAAATTAGATTGTCAAATGAAATGGTGTTAGATTTAAGAACTGAGTGTAAAAAATAACGGGCTAGTTGTGAGCAACAAAGTCAAAGAAAAAGGAAAATTACTGTTTGCTTACTTGTAGGAAGCAGAGCAGGAAATAAAAAAAGAAGAAAGTTGCTAGGAAAGATGCGGTCATGTAAGGAAAAGATATGTACACCCTTCAGGTGTATCTTCTGTCCAAGGCATATCCAAAGCCCTGAGTGTTGCTGAAATGGCTCAAAGGAAGCACAGGGGATTTGTACTACAAAAGGTCTGAAAACACGAGTATCTTTACCCAGGAAGAAAACCAGCAATTTTCAAGTATACATACGGAGAGAAAGAAAATTGAAACCTTTGGTTTGTCTATTGCATTTTAAATCTAATGCTAAAAATGGGGAACCAGATGTCTGAAAACATTCCTGCACCTGTGCGGGTTCTTACCCAGCCCATCCATGTTGGTACAATCCTGTGCTGAGCTTTACCTTTCTGTCAAAACTCTCATTTTTCCTCAGGCATTTAGAGCAGCACCAGTGTCATTATGACACACAAGAAGAACAAGAAGAACGTTAATGTAAACATGGGACTCTGAAGCAAGAGACCTGGTTATTATTCTCTGCTCCTCTGGTGCCCCTCTGCCCTGCAGGCTCCAGGGAGGATGCACTCCTTGGTACCTGGGAAATCTTCAGGCAATCTCATACTGAAAGAAAATCAAATATAAGCACAGACTTCATAGTAATTGCCTCCAGTAATCTTCAGTGTATTTTATCACAATATTTCTTTGGATGCTTTTTCCACGCTTGAATTATTATGAGCAGACCCTTACCATGTCCTCCATCAGCCAGCCTTTTGCTCTCTTTCCATTTATCCCTGCAAGTCTCCGAAAAAGGAGACAAAATTCAGTATAAAATTTGTAATGGCCAAATTAACTGGCTTTTCCAGGCTGCCTCAGCTCTCAGTGCCTGTGATGGCAGGAGATGTTTTGCCAGCACCACTTTCATGAAAAAATATGTGTATATATATATATATATATATATATATATATATATATATATCTGAGAACAGTGTGGGAGCTGTTTCCCCAAAAGCTGTTGAGAGTCACTAGTGACATAACAGTTATTAGTGCATATCATTTCTACAGTGTCAAATAAAAGAAATAATGAAAAAGCAAAGAAAAGGTGCTTTCCCGGAAAGTAGAGGTTATAAAGCTGTTTAATTAATATGATGGCGTAGTGGGTGCCGTTAAGCACCTCTTTAGGTTAATTTTAGTCTCAGCAGGGGTGTGGATAAATAGGAAGTAATTTTTCACCTTCTGCCAGATTTGGCATCATTTTACTCAATCAGAAGGGACGAGGCTTTCCTGGTCATCGCATTTCTTTGACTGCACTGTAAGGTGACAAGTTCTCTCTGATTTAAGCCTTACAGTAGCATTTAGACCATTATGTAAATAAAACAATAAATACTCGTTTAAGCCTGCGCTGCCCACTCAACTCACGTGCTAAGGAATGTGAGAATTTGAGGCCAAACGTGAAGCTGAAGGGCACTGTCCATTTCTGGAGCAGAATTTCATTCCTGACCACGCTCCTGCTCTCAGCCAAGGCCAGATCAGCTGGTTTTTATTTAAGTCCAGAGCATGCACGAAAGGACACCAGAAAATACAGTGATTCATCCACACATGGTGTTTGCAGTGAGGAGCTCTGGCAGAGCTTGTTTTCTCCACAGACAACTGTCTATATATGAAACACAGAGACACATCTATGGTAATACTGCCACATATTCCTTAAGTAAGCAAGCCTGACACATTCCTGTTATTTCACAGTTAGAACCGTAACTTTTAATAAATCCTACAGACTTTTCTGAGCATTTCTTATATATGCAGAAATTAAGAGCACCCTTGCTTTTCTCACAGATTGCCTTTCTAGTGAGGAGAGGTATTTTTATATGAATTTGCATCAGTAACTGAGACAAATAAACACAAAGGTTCAGCAACTGATCTTGGCAGAAGTGAAATACTTCAGTGAAAGTGCAGAGGAAACATGATGGCACAACTTACCTGACCTCACCTTACACACAGGCTGACAAACAGATTTGCAGGGCTTCAAAATCATGCATTAATTTTCTGATACTTAGAAGTTTAAATATTTAAATCTGGATTTACTTGTTATCCTAAGCAGCCTCCTGCAGGTTTACAGGCCTAAGTTCTTCAGATTTGTCTAATTCTAGGCTGTCTTTGCCTGACACATTGGAGCAGGTCTTAGCAAACACACTTGTTTCTGAGTTGTTGCAGCAACTTCAGTCTGTTCTGAAATCAAGTGCATGGCTTGAACACTGCTCATCCTGGGCACTGCTAAGGAACCCAGAGGGTCCCAAACCTCAGTTGTCCCAAGGCTCTCTGATAAGCAAGTGAGACCTGAGAACTGTGTCCTGTTGCACCTATGGCTTGGCATCTGCCTGCTCTCAACCCTAGAGCCACAAGGAAGGGAAAGAGAAAAGCAGACAGCAACAACAACCAAACAGAACCAAAACCACTCCTGCCAACATAAAAACACTCCACCTTTAAAAAAATAATAATTTTTTTATATCTCCAGCATCTCAAAATTTGAGTATAACAGTATTCCAAGCCACCTTAATACATCAGAAAGAATAAAGGGTGTATGAGATCAGTTTAATAAGAGATTCAGCATAAGAGAAATGAAGTGATAGGAAGTTTAGGAATTTGTTTATAATAATCAAAATAAAAAGAGGATGGAGATGAGAGCACAACCTAATACACATGATTAGTATTATATACAGTCCATGCCACTCTGAGTTCTGCCAAATGGCCCCTCTGCTCTGTCAGTACTATCAGGCACGTCTGTGGTATTCCTCGTGCTCCTTTCCCCACTGCAGTGTGAGACTTTAATACAGAAGATAATATCAGTGTTCAGTGCTCTGCTACACTCTCTCTCATCCTGTACCTGCTCTGACAGGATGCTGGTTTCCAGTTCTGAAGGAACACTCTTTGTCAGCCCATTCCCAGAACTTCTTTACTCATTATCATTAAAAATACTGCACATTGATAGAGCAACCCCTTCTTACATTCACAGACCTCATGACTGACCCTGATGAAGAAGCTCCCACTTTGTTCTCTCCTTAGACTATGCACTGGTTTTCAATTTGATGCTGTGCTTTTTCATTCATAAATTTCATTGTGTCTCATGACACGAAGTGGGGGAGGAGGGGAGAGGCTAATTCCACACCTCTTTCTAAACACAACAAAATCCAATTTTTCCTCCTGAGAGAATGGCTGCCTCCAAGCCCATGCAAGCAACACAGCAGTCAAAGATGCTGTTGTTAAGCCATCCCTTCAGTGCAGTTTCTCTCTTCAAATGCTTGAACACCATTAAAAGAAACACTGAACTTACACCTGAACATGTATCAGTCAGGTGTCTCTCTCCTTACACTTGAATATATTTTGATCACGCATCACCAGAGTGCTGGTTGCCAACAGGGTTACTGGGATAGTTTATTTGTACTGGAGGGAAGTGGCAGCTGAGGAAATGAAAATAAGCTGAAGGAAGCTATAAATTATTTCAGCATCATTTTAAAATTCTTGTGTTGGCAGTTATGAAAAAACAAATCTTTTTTTCCCTTCTTTCCCCCTTTATTCTGTGAGCCAGCAGACAGTTTGTGACAGAACCTTAACTCTGTAAACACCACGTTACCAAAATTCAGAACCTGCCTCCTCCTCCAGCACAACACTTTGATCCTGACAGTTCCCTGAGACCCAAAGCTTCGGGAAAGTAAGGACTGAGCAGGACTCTTGGGTCCCTGAGCTACGTTCCCAATGGCAATTCACCACCAGCCAGTCTGATATCTGCCATTATAAATCCATTTGCAAAGCCAAAGAGTTTTAATCATTAAAAAATGTTTAATTTCCAGCCTTGGGGCAAGGGGCTATTTATCCGCACTCAAGCCAGCGTTAGGATTTGTTCTACCTCAAATACCTTCTGACATTCCCTGGCATTTACTCCTCTTCCCCACATTCTTTCATGGCTATCAATATTAATTTTTCTCTGACTTGACTTCACTAAGATGGACAATCCAAGCTCTCAGGTTTTTATTTTCTGGGTCCAGGTTTTCTAAGCCAAAGACAAATATCTATGTCATGAATTTTTGAGGTGGAATCAATTCCCGCTTTTCACTGTAAAATCTTGCAGGCCAATTGACTGAACTGTAACACTGTCTGCTGGGTGACTCCTTGAGCATGCAAGTTCAACAGAATTGGAGAAGAGCAACCATCTCCCTCTGACAAAAAAAAAAAAAAAAAANAAGATAATGTTAAGCAAATATTTTCAACAATTTATTGAGTCAAGTCCTTGAAAATGAGCTTTAACACCAAGGGAAACCGAAAACCTGATGGAGTTACTTTAAAAATATTAATGGAGGAAAATAAGGAATTTTAATGAATGTATTCTAAATATCTTATGACTTGAAACACTTCAGATGCAATTGATCTCACCACAGTGGTGACAAGTTAGGGAGCAGTGAGAACAGAGACTTCTCATCAGATAAAAAGCTCAAAACAGAATTACATTCTTTGCTTGTCACCAAAGCACTGATACTGAGAGGCTGTGGGAAGGCAATTTACATACAAAATTGGAGCCACATAGCTAATGTACCCTGATTTTTCACTCAATGTACATTTCAGGGACAGAAGGGTCTTTCCCTGCAGCCGTGCACGTAGGGAAAATGGGTGCTTGTGTTCCTCGTGCACTATCCTATTTTCTACAGCACTGCAGAATTACTTGGTGTTCTGCCGAAACCTGTAAGTTAATCTAATGAAAACTGGCCAGCCCCTTCTTCTCGTCATTTCAAAGCCCCTAAAAATACTATTTACAAAGTACGCAACTGGAAAGCTGCGCTGAAGAATGTATAGAGAACACATTTCTTTGAATTTCATAGCCTTTTGATGGCAAAAACTTGACAGACTGAAGGATGTGATTCTGTCATGTAGCAAGCCAGATGAAGAGATCTGTAAAGGTTTCTTTCTTTCAAGCACATCCATCTTCTGGAAGTGGATATCTGGGAGTGCGATAATGTTTGTTGGGGTATATTTTTATTATTCTTTGTTGGGGTTTTTTTATTATTGATTTTATTTTTATTTTTAATGTATATATTCGATCATCAATTTTTTTTTCCCCCAAAATTTTCTCCTGAGTGTTAAACTGCCTGCCTAGAACCAACTCTTTCTTCTCTATCACATGATGACTCTTGGCCGTTCCTGCCTGACAGGATAACTGGATGATTGTCTAAATTCGAAGGGACCCTGGGAATGCTCCACCACAACAACTCACCTGCCCCTCCTGGATGCTGGTCCCTGGAGCAAAGGATTTCCCATGGCCATGTCCAGGAGCATGTGTAGGGTTGAGATGTTGGATTCCCCCTGTCCCTGAGATGAACATGCAACCAAGAGGCCCAGGAATGTCTGTCCCAGTGCAGGTGTTGTAGAACACCTTCCCTTTCTCATGGTTCAGCTGCCTCCCTCTCTGTACGTTCCCTCCCAGCCACGAGGCAGGGAATCTGTCCAGAATGAGCAGGTATTACTGCACACTTCACTCCAGAATTTCAGGAAATTCCTCAACAGTCCTCCCTGCTAATAGGCATACTGTTACCTGTGCTTTATTCCCACTATAAAAATTAGTCATAATTCACCATCTGTTTTCCACTCTTAGTCAGCAGCCAGTATATAGCACTATGCACAAGAGCATCAGTGGATTCTTCCAGGGTGCAGATATATTTATAGTGAGTATTTTGACTTTTCCATTTGCAGAAAAGCAGGTTTCTCCCTCTTCAGGGATGATAGTTATGTTGTGCTTTTCCTGAAAAAGCAGAATTATTAATTTAACCCCTGCAGCGGTCTCAGTTACAAAATGCACAATGCATATGAGATATTTAATGTGCACAGCTGGTGTGACCATTTTAAAAAATTAGGAAGAAAATAGCATCTCGGTTTTCAATTTCTTCCCCAAAAGAATAAAAAAGGCACATTTTGTTCTGCTCTAATTAGTATGTGTGCCAGTGCATGACTTCCAAAGCAGGCAGATGCTTTGAATGAAGTGTAATGTAGATTTTCATTAATCTTCTTTGGCACAAGACTTTTCTTCTGCTCTGTGTATGCAGGAAGTAATGACTAGAAAAGATGAGCAATCACAGGCAGTTCTAACCAACTTAAGATAGCTTTTGTAAAGGGCAAGACAGGGTCATAAAAGAATATGGTTACCTCAGTGTCTGACATCTCTCGGTTTCTGGTTTTTCATTATAATGAAGGGTTGGGGGTAATTCCTTTTTAATACAAAGTATTAAATTCAGGTACGGGGACTCTAAAGAAATTAAATATCAAAGCACTGACAAATGCATGCATTTCAATCAGTTCTGGGCCCGGCACAAGAGAAAGCCACAGATACATTTTCCTTACAGCAGGCAGAGAAATCAAAATTGTATTTCCTGAAACCACTTTCCTGTTTAAAAAGGAGTAAGGAGAGTTTTCCCATCTTGCTGGAAATGAAATCCTATCAATGAACAGTTTTAGAGTAAAGTTGGAATTACTTTCATCCTTTCCCACCTTAGTTTAGAGATATTCTAGATTGCTTTAGCAGAAAAAAGCTTGAGGTAGAGACTGTGCTTGTTTCCTCTTATGAGATAGCACAGCTGGTTATTCTGCCAAAGCTTCCATGGCTGGTGAAAGTCCACGTGCCCCAGTAAGAACTGAGGGTGCTGCAGGGTCCTTTGCCAGCAGCAGAACCCACTCTGCTGTCAGGAAAAGACTGGCATGAAGAGTGAAAGGCAAATACAAACAACCCTTCGGAGGTACTTTTCTAATTTTGAGCACATCCTGAGGGGGTGAGTTTTCCGCTGTTGCGTCCTCACATTCAGCACAATTAAATTCAGTTTCTTTTTTAAATCTGCTGCTTTTTGGGATCACTGCTATCACTGCTGTTTGTTTCCTGGAGTCTCTTCCACATCTTCCCTTTTTCTTTCATGAGGGAGTCACTGATTCCCTCTGCACCCCTTTCCTTTATTGGGAGTTTTGCATCTTAAGGCTTTCCTACACTTGTGTTAACAGATTGCTGGTCTCTGTGTTAGATTTGGGGATTAGCTCCTAAAGAGAAGTAATGAGACTGGGAAGCTCATGCTCTTTCAGAGACATTGACTTGGGCAAATGTTTTGCTGCTCAATTTCCACTTTCAGAAGAGTCTTTCTCAAAATTGTCAGGTCCAAAATGCAGCTTTTTACCTGAAAGCCTCAACTTTGTCTCCAATAAGGAAGAGGCTCCTAAACACACTATGCTGGATAGCTCTGGGCTAAAGATGGAATGTCTTGACAGCTACGCATACGAGAAATTAAATTAAAGAGAAAAAGACATTCCTGTAATAACAAAATCATTAATTACACAAATGGATTTCTATTTGCAGTGCAAGTGAAATGATGACTTAAGAAGATTACGGAGCAATGCGCAGTACAGAACATTGCTTTCAGGAAGAGCATAAGCCAAAAACAGAATGAAAATTATATGCCATAATTTGAGATAATACACAGGGGATACAAAAATAAGTTCTAAAAATAGAGCAGAAGGAAATACATTTATTTCTGACCTCTGACGAAACAGGCAAAACCATTAAGCATTAACCTTTCCTGAAGAAGCATTAAAATAACAAAAGGAGGAAAAGGTGGATTTAAGCTACTGTAAGTATTACCTTTTCCGAAAGCCACACAGACTAAAACATCTTTCTCCCAAAACAACAAGCATGCTAAGTGGTAAATATGCTAAGGAAAAAGAAAGGAAAGCTATTCCCTTTGGGAGAGGTACCTGCTTTAGGAAGCAGGTTATGATGGCAGAACTAAGCAAAATATTAGGTTTCCTAGAAGTAGCAGAATTCAGATATTTTATAATATACATTTCATCTTCCGTAATCAGTACAGCTTATCTTTCAGGTATTAGTTAACAAACACACCTGCCTTCCTGAAGAGATAGGGGCCCATTCTGCACTCAGGTTTCCAGCCTCCTGCACAGGAACCACCTACTTGGGGCTGCCAAAACTGCCAGAGCTCCTCGAGGACACTTGTCCAAATGCAGGTTGCTCAAATGGAAAACATGCTGGGGCTCTTCAGTGTCTGCTTTTCCTTCAATGTGAAATTCCATAGAGCATAGATGGTCAAGCTGATAAAGGAAAGAAGACTGGCAAGCTGTGTGGCCTCACATCTCCTCTATTCCTGGATCTATTGGTCTAAATGCCAATAAATGCTACCTCTCCCCACTGGCAATGCTGCTACAGGAGCTCAAACATCATTTGCTGCCTGGATTTTGTAAACAGGCTACAACTTGCATGTTGTGTCAAACAGTTTCTGTAATGCATGCTGAAGTTGGGCATGATATCCATGGGCTTTATCAAATAAAGGACTGGAATTCTAAGAAAAGAAAAGAAAAGGCATTCAGAAGTTCAAACAAAGCTCGTTGAAACAAGTGTTTCTCTGGTTCATTCAAACAGTAAAAACGATCCCATTGCACCTTGTATGGTTTGCAGTGGTGTTACTGCCTTAGCTACTGTAAAACTGGCCTTGCTGACACCTGGACACCATGAGGGCAATGCTGATCTCTGCCCTTAAATGGTCTGTTTAGGGGCTTTCATGGTTTTACGTATAATTTTTCAGTATGCATTGTGTTAATCCATTATTGCTTCATTTTATTGTAGATGTCTGTATCTATTCATCTATGTGTGTAAATCAATGATAAATCTGTCTGTTCCATCAGTTAACTTTAAATTTAGATACATAAATCAGCACAAAATCATCAGATTCAACCAAAATAAATCGATTGCTCAAGCTCAGAGAATGTATTTGTTATATGAAGAGAAAAACAAGAATGCTCTGCAGAAACAGCTCACAACTTTCCTGTAGGCACCTTCACTGAGATCAGTCTCTCCTCAAAAAATTCCCTTTAAGTGACAGCCATTTCATAATTTAGCCATTGAAGACCCCTGGCTGGTGACGGTAGATCCATGAATATTTGCTTTAGCTTTAAAACTATTTATAGAAACTATTGATTCCATAGGTTATGGTGAAAGAGAACACACTGAGATTGGATTTCCTCTGTACGGGTCTTACCGCACTGAAAATGATCTAACAAACTAATCAAAGCAATAACATATGATTTGGTTTATTTAGAGGTGTGAACCTCCTGTACTGCAATATTTCACAAATAAATACAATAGTGGAAGGGCAGACACTACAGTATATCTAAGTGGATGTAGTTATAAAGGGAAGATCTTGCTTTCAAGGCTGACACTATAGCAGTGAAGTGTTTCATTGGCTCAGATAAATAATAATTTTTTGGCTGTAGCAAAAAAAAAAACCCAGCCTACAAACAACCTTTCATAAAGAAAAGATTACATAAAAGCTTGCAGGCAGGAGAGAGATTCATATGAGATTACAGCTTCAAGGCAGATAACTCAAGGAAGAAGCAGGGGGATGGGCAGGTGAGGAAGGCAGCAACACTCCAAAGCAGGCCACCAGGCTGACAGCTTTCCTCTTGCAGGAATATTGTGAATTTTTTTCAGCTGTCATTACCTTAAGGAAGTTTTCACTTTGATAGCATAAATATTAAACATTTTTAAAGATGAAAGTGCCAAAGAAACCATATTGAATTCTTTTTTTTTCCTCCCATACAAAAGGGGTAGTCATTAAATGGACTGCTCATGGCTACAATGAGATAATAAACCTGCACAATGTGACCTTAGAAATGATCAACCGTGGATTTCATTAACATAACTCTAAACTGAGCTCTTAGAATTTCAGCTTTGACCCTTTGTAACATCAAATATTTTGGCTATGACACCTCCTTAGGGTGCTGTGTGTATAAATATCATTGATGTGCCAAGAGAAAAAGCCAGTCGTAACTAAGCAAACAATTAAGATTAACCAAACCACAATAATACCAACCAGAAAAAGACTTTGCATGTCATGTGTTCAGTTATCTACATTTAAAACTCCATTAGGGAAAAATCTTTTACAGACTCAGCATTAGCTTCATTTTTAAAGTGGTATTTAGGCTATAACACTCAGAGCAGCAAATGATGCCAACTTAAGGGTGATAGAGTATAAATAAATATTCTCCTCTGAAGAGTGCAGTCTTTCAGCACCTTGGGGCTTTCTGCAAACAAGTGGGAGATTTAGCATCCATACGCTATTTGGATATTACTTTCCACCCAAAAGCTGATGAAAGAGTTAAGGTATTTCTTAGACTCCTAAAATGAGGCTGGGGCAGAACGTAAACCAAACAGCAGATAAAATGGGTCTCCTGAGAAGAAGAAATGTGTGACTCATTCGCTGAGTCCAACTCCTCCTGGGCAGGAGGATTCTTCCCTGCCCACCTTGTGCAAGCTCAGCTCCTCTCTCTGGGCTACACTGGGGGAGCAGCTCAGCCCTGACAAACAGGAGTTCCAAGGAGGGTCAAAAATAAATGAGAGAGCATGAAAAGCAGAGCACAGCAAAGCAAACGAAGCTGCCAGCAGCACAGCTGGGCCTGGGGCAGGAGTAAGGAAGCAGCTTGGAAGGGAATCCTTGTCCTATGGGGGGAAAAAAAAGCTCAGATAGTACATGGGATGACCTAAAATAGAACTTCAGTAACCACTGCAGCCTTAAATGCCGCTCCTGTTACCCTCAATGGTGGAGGAGACTGTCTGGGGCAGAATTGAACCCAGCACAGACGAGAAGTCCCCAGAAATACATCAGGAATGGGTGAGACTGAAATGAAGATTGGTGCTGGCATCCCTCAGCGAGAGGAGGGAGAAAGGATCCATTCCCATGGCTGCCAGTCCCCACCTGGGTGCTGTTCCCCTGAAGAAAAGCCAAGGCTACTTTGGTCCTGGTACCAGAGGTCTGAGAAAAGCCTCCCACCAGAAACCTGAGCACAGAGATCAAGGAAATAGAGGAGCAGCAAGAAATCACACACATCCCACGTGTGTACAGCCTTGTTTCTGCAGTCAGAGCGACTAGTAGAAACCCACTGATTTCAACTAAATCATGATTTTGCAAACACTGTAAATGAACAGAAATCTGTGCTGTAAAAATGGGAAAAAAAAAAAAAAGAGATGCAAACTGACAATTTTTATTACGCGGAGGCAATAAAATTACATTTCAAGCATACGAAATGACAATTTATCAAAGCCCCAGCCCCAGCTGGAAAATTCATGACTTCTGGAATACAAACAGTAAAACCCTTAATGAGACAAGTACCACAGCTAGAACTGCTGCTTCAGAAATACCCTGAGCAGCCGCAGTTACCCAATTAGTGATCTGGCAGCAATGTGAGCACATTTCCCCATTCAGCTCCACAGAAGAAAAATAAATATTTAATGTATGTAAACTCAGTCACTGACTGATCATTAAACATTACCCTGAAGAAACAGGAATATCTTGTAATATACTCACACACGGTTTTTTTCAGTTTTTCTCCATGTTTTTGTGAAGATTAAAGAACAAGAGTAGGATTTAAATTAAGAGCTCCAAGGTTGCATAAAATAGCTTTGTGTGTTTATTGTCTACACTAGAGTACTGCAAATAACTATACCAAAAAAAATAGCTTATGAGGACCTCAAATACATTCCGTGAGTGAGAAAAAAATGCCCATGATGCTGAACACCCCTAAGCTTCCTTCAGGATTTTCTGGAGAGCTGGGAAAAATGTTCATCATTTCTCTTTCTAAAGCGCAATTTTGCTTCTCAGAGGAAAAGGACCATTTCACTTTCCCTGTTTTTACCCCACATCTAAGCAAGGAGACATCATGGGCAATGGTGGGCCAAGAAAGGATGGAGTGAAGTCCCAGTGATGGGCAGCTCTGCCTACTCCCACCCAGCAACCACGGGCCACCCAGAGGGGCTCCATGAGCTGCCCCTTCCCCGGGGGCTGTCAGCTCCGCAGGCTGCGGTCGGTTCAGCTGCTCTACATCTCATTAAATGTTCCCACAGCTTCTCAGAATTGCTGATCTGTGTGTCAGCTCTGCTCCTCAGCAAGGGAGCTGCTGCATCATTAGTAGCTTTCTGCTACGGAAAGGAAGAAAAAAAGACTGTAACACCCCTTCAGCACAGCCATGACTCAAAGTGCTGAAGTTTTCAGGACACTGTCTTCTCACATCAAGAATAAAAAATTTATTCCAGGTGAAACAATAGGAAGCACAAAGGAATGGTCTCAGGAGCTCAACACGTACTCCTGAAGTTGCTCCTACAGCAACCGGCTACTTTCACTGCACCTCATCACCATTCACCTTCAAAGCCTCCCTCCCGCCAGCTCTGCACGACCAGACTCGCATGAACATTCTCTGCCTGCAGGTCCCGTCACACTAAAACCTAAAATGCAGAACTTTTGTGCGGGTGGAATTCAAATAGAGCCTGATCTTCTTAAAATATTTTTGAACGGGTATGATCTTCAGATATCACTTAAGTGTTAAAAGTCACCCTCCTGTACCCGGGCATCCACATCAAACAAAATGCCATCCACTGCTCCTGCAGCAGTGTAGTCAGCCCGGGCAGCGAGCCACCTCTTCCCAGCAGCAGCACCGCTGCTCTTCACGCTGCAGCAGCTGCAATAACTTCCTCGCAGCCCCAAGAGAATTTGCTACTTAAGGCACCTTTTTGTTTCATGCGTAACATGCAGAGCACGATGAGCTTTTGATTAATCATACGGTGATTAATTACTCGCACTCGCTACGGTTTGAGTTCAGCGTGGCAATCAGCCCCTCTCAGCAGCATGTTCCCAAGCTCGGAAGCTGCGCCGCTGTCTGTCACTAGATGTGCCTGTGCCATATTCCTCTGTACATTCCTCATGTGGGTAGGTTCTGTTCTCAGAGCAGTTGCACAGAAGTGGCAAAAGTCAGCCTGTTAATACATCAACGCGCCGCAGTCAGCACCACGCAGCCAGAGATATTTATAACGTGCATTAAAATGTAACTGTACTTTTCACAAATGGTACTGAATCAAGAGGCTGATCCAACAACATTTGTTATCAGATAATAAATATGTGGCTTACCTGGCCAGAAAAGTTGCCTTATTTACACAAATGTCTCCTTTACAAAATAATACGAAATCTTTTAAAGCAGAGACTTGTATGTGTGAAGACAAAAATCAAGTATGTCCAACTTCGGCACGTAGTATGAGGGAAATACTATTTGTACCTCAAGTCCAGCCATGCAAAACATCCCCTTAGGCCAGTAGGTGCCCAAGCACAGGACAACAAGGAGCAATGAACTGACAGCTCCGGCAAGGGCAGATGTTTGGACATAAGCCCAGCTGTGACAGGTCAGAGCCAAGACTACCAAGCCCACTAAATGGCCTTTGACCATCCTCCAATGAGCGACCAAAAAAGAGAACCAGGACAGGGAATATAGGTAGTGACTAAACTATTATCCCAGTCTCCAGTATCTTTAGGCTCAGATCTAGTCAGCCAGAAAATGGATTACAGTATTTGGGTGAAGAACCTGTGCAAGTGCAATTGGAACTCTGCCTTTTACGGGTTTCTGACATTTCCTTGGATCCCAAATGTTCTTTCTGATTTGCATGTATTTAAATATGCAAGAATGCATGTCTATACTCTTAGCTTGACTGGGGGTTCAGGGGTGGCAGAGTGCAGGGTATATTTTCCCATTTGTTTCTAGTGATTAGTTACAATTTTTGTGAATTACCTATTAAAAGCAACTCTTCCGAACATTGAAAAACAAAACCCAAAATGGAGGTTAACAAATATAAAGCTGTTAAAGCTATTGTCTCCATGAAATTTTAACAGAGCCACTGCTTTTCACTTCATGCTCTTTTCCTGGTTTAGGTCTGCAGTACTAGTGACCCTGCATCACCATTTGAAGGATTTTTTTTTCTTTTACTTGTAGGTAAAGCATCCCTGAGTCTTACACGCTTTCCCAATCTATCTACGCCTGTTCTTGATGCCATTTCCCCACGATCTGATCCAGTATTTGAGCAGAGACATTGCCAGCGTAATTTTAGAAGTTTCCCTGGTAACCACTGCTGACATCTCTAACTCAAAATTTAAGACTACAGCTCTCTGTAACACCCTTACATGGCAAACTGCCTTGCATCAGTTGAGCTGAGGAACCTCACAAACGACAATTCAATTTCTTCTACTTCTCACAGAGTTAAGGTACGTGCCCACAGACATTTCTCTCACTTAAAGAAAACCGCCCTCACCTCCCCCCGTCTGCAGGTAGGGAAAAGACACAGATAAAACTCCTAGGAAGTGATCCAAAGATGGAAAAGAGAGACTGGAAAGAGGTAGATGATGGAGAGAGAACAGGAAAGAGACACAAGGAAAAGGAAGAGCTCACAAGCAACAGCATTTAGAAGGCAACAGCAACACCTAAAAAGTATTGATTTTGCAAGAGAAAACTGAAAAAAACCCCAAAGAATTTACAGACATAAATATAAAAAAAACCCCAACTATAAAAGCAGAAACAGTATTTCTTTAATTGCTCCTCCTGCACATTTTCTGTAGGATTCTCATCTTGCTCTCCAGGTCTGGAAGGGAGGTAAAGTGAAAAGAGGGTCACTGTGAGGTGCTATTGATGGCCCCTGTGTCCCCCAATGCTTTATCTCTGGGTAATCTTGCCTGAAAAACACACAAATTGTTTCTGCTAATGACTCGGGTCTAAACTAGAGAGGGGAATCTGTCTCCCTTGTTCAAGCAACGTCGCAGCCCAACAGTGCATCACAGATATCTAGCAATCCCTTCTGCCTAACTGGAGTGCAGCATTTCCCACTCACAATCCCTCCCCACAAGCGCCCACCACCACCTTCCTGGTAGACATTCATGACCATGAGTCAGTTCCTCTCCTTCTGGTGGGTGTTGGAGTCACCCAGGCCACATCCACATATTGCAGGTTATTTTATAAGTACTGCCTTTCAGAAACAGCACTGCCATGCTCATCCAGACCCTGTAGTCCCTTTCTGTGACCTTACTACTGTGAGCTTTTCCCATTCCTGTTCACCCCAAAGGCTCATTTTGTTCCTATTGCCCTGTGAGTTCTCTGGGATAGGGACTGCACCTTTGGTCTGAGCTTATCCAGCATCTAATACCTTGGCATTTTGGTCCACAGTGGGCTCTTACTCTTACATGATCATAGGTAAGGGTGAGACAAAGAGAATAATTAATACTGAGAGATATTAATAAAGAACCAGGGGGAAAAATCCACTTTGAATACAGGATACTGCCTTGTCATCATTCTCCTATTTTCCCAGGCAGTGTGAATACATATTGGAAGACACCTCTGAAAATGCATTTTCCTCCTCAACACACATTATTACTTTCCTTTTAACTCCCCAGGGACTGGAGTGCTGTGACTCAGCACACAGTGTTAAAAGGAGATTTCCACAACCCACCACTCTGGGCCCCATCTTTCCTCCCATCCCTTCATCAGCCAAGTTTCTTTGATGCAGAATGTCTCTCTATTTGCTTATCACAACAGAAGTCCTGTTTCTCTTTTTTGAGCTGATGATAAAGAGGAAGAAAAAGCAGAAAATAATACAGTTAAGAAAATGCCGGAGAATCCCTGTTGGTTACCCTACACTGTACAGGAATACCTAGGGAGTGTGGTGCTTATTAAGGTGTAAGGAAAAGTATGCAATACAAAGAGATGGAGGAAAGGGGAAATCCAGCCATTTGGGCCCTTACTGCAGCAAAAACAACAAAAAAAACCCCAAGGACAGAAAAAAAAAAAGGGAAAAAAAAAAGGAAAGAATGTGTATAGAAACAGTAGAGTGGGGTGAAGTAGAGAGCACAGAGCTATAAACCATTATAAACAGAAAATGCTGAGGTAAGGAACTAACACTGTCACTACAGAGGTCACCAGCAAATGTGCTCGGGCTGGGGAGAGTCCCTGGGACAGAATTCACCCTGAAAGGATCAAACACAGTAACTGCCAAAGCAGGTTAGCTATAATTGGTGCCTGGGAACAGATACTAAAAGGATTGTGATGCTAATGTCTGGGATTTTTAAAAGCATCCAGAAAGCTTTTTGTTCTCGACCATTTGAAGCCCTTCATTGTCTTTGCATCCCAGGTTATTGATGGTTTCAACTACAATTCCAAATACAGAAGCAGCACAGGACTGATTACCTTTTGCTGCTGTAGCTGAGCTCACCAGCCCTTCTGAGTGAGAAGCAGGGAATGTCTTCACGGATGAACATTCCCCCTCGAAAATTTCTGAGCCGTGTACTACAGCCACCAGCTTGCAGCATTCTTTCAGAATCTTTTAACATGTTTTTTCTTAGACGACTAGAAGGGAAAATGTGCTTTCCACGATTATTACAGTACTGTGCCTTCCTTCCATCCCCTCCTTTATTTTCTAACTGCTTTAACATGTTTGAGAACAAGCAGTGCATAGGAGTGCAACTCGCACTTTAGCAGACATTCATAAATTTAGACTTGAATTACACTGCTGGTGCCATGCTGTGCAGCTGCTGGGAGGAAAGTAGGCCAGTGTATAGTAGTTAGTGACAGAAGAGATTTCCCTGTGATGGTTCTGTTAGGTACAATTGATGGATCAGCATCTCCACTTTCTGAGCATCTATGAAGAGGCGCAAAATCCCACAGTCTCGCTGTGTTCCAATACTGCATAAAATGAAACCCAAACAATTTATCTCCCAGGAAATCAAGACTCATCACCTGAACCTCGTGTGATACAACTCACATGGCTGCAAAATCAGAATCACGCTCATGAGCATGTGAAAAATCCGAGTTTTAGTTTCTGCAATTCCTACGCTATTGGACATCCCTCTCCTTCATCCTGAAACTGGCCTAAAACCAAGTGTAACCTTGCAAGAGCAACCAGCCCTGGCACTCCACAGTGGGCCAAGGGAGCCGCAGGTTAGGACCTGAACTAAGAGAGATCTCAGCTAGACTGACCTTTTAACTGTGCTTGCAGATATCATCTGTAGAGTCTAAATTAAGGCTTCCTAACAGAGGACACAGTCCTGCAACCTGGCAGTGAACCTAGAAGGAATTTTGGCTTTTCCCCCAGGATAATATATAAATTTGTTCCAGGCCTTAAATGTCTGTCTGTGGTAGGGAGAAGGTCATCAGGGTGTCCAGGTCAGATCCCAGCAGAAACCATCCATGGGGATGATCAGGACCAAAGGACAAGCTTCCAGCCATGAAGTTTCTGCTCCATATTGTGATGAGTGATAACTCCTTTTGGAACAGCTCCGAGGTTTACCCTTCATCACCGGGACCTTTCCAGAATTTCTCGGCCTTTTCCTACCAAGCCTGATGCCCCAGGGCATCACAGCTCCTATGCGTCTTCCTCATTCCATACAGTGCAGGTGATGGCAGGGCTGTGGACAAGCCACTGTGTCAGGGTAGTGAGGGCAGCACAAGCAAGGGCTGGGGCACGGAGCTCATCCCTGTTTCCCTGTCAGAGATGGGAACTGCTTCTTCCCACCCTTGGAGCCTGACAGCCCAGGAACCCGCAGCTCTGAGTTTCTGGCGCCTACGGGCTCTGCTAAGGCAGCCCCTGCTGCAGAGCTGCTCTGTGCAGGTACGAGAGACCTTGCTTTTAAAAAGCACAGCCCTTCACCACCACCACCCTTCCTCATTGCTCAGCAGAATTCACTACGTGCCAATCGCAGGCTGATTAGCAGCTTCTCCTTCGTCTGCTGAAAGCCAGCGCAGTGGAAGCGGGCCATTTTTCCGCGCTCCTCAGGCAGGATGACACCCGAGCACCTTGCCAGGACACAGCCCAGAGGCGGGACTGCGGGTGCCCAGTTCGCAGCCAGCTGAAGGAATGAAGACTTTCCCTGGGTCCTGCAGCTGCAGAGCTGAGGGCACCTCTGCCCAGCTGCCACAGCAAAGGGGTTCTCACCGCTGGCCTGACGCAGCTCGCCTTCAAAAGCAGGAAGGAGGCTGTGCAGGGTCCCGGGGACCGCGATGGCAGAGCAGAGAGGGAGCGGACACCGCACCACCCCGAGCGTGACTTAAAGCTCAGCCTGAGCCTCGCCAGCCCAAGGGTTGCTCCTTCTGACAGACCTACCAGCAGCTACACCACAGTGAATCCACGAGCACAAATCCATTGACGTGTACCCAAACCCCAAAATGAAAGAGGGGCTTTTTTGTCCACATTGGGAAGCTATTTTTGCCATAAATCGCTTCAGACCAAAGAGGCAGGTAAAGGGAGGGCAAAGACACAGAGCAGTCAGGCGGGGTTAAGTAGGTCAGGAAAAAGGTAACCTGCCTCAGTGCCAGGACCCTGTACTGCTCATCTGCCATCTCCTAACTTGCTTTTTTCCCCACAGATCTGCTTATGCCTTACCACTTGATTGGAGTGGAACCCTTAATTAACATTTGCAAATTATTTTTATATCCCCAGGTAAGAGGTGCAATACAAATACGTGACATTACAAAAGAATGGTCCTTATGCCTGAACTCTTTTAGAAGTGCAGAGAAAGGAATTGCTTAGAGAATAATTTGCTCCTTAGCGAGTCCCTTTGAAGAAAATAATAAAAGACAGACTTTGAAATGTCATCTGCATTTTTGACCACAGAAACATAAAAGGATATTTAGCTGGAACATTTAAAGAATGCCAGAGCCTTTCCATGTTAGCTTTACCTTTACCAAAACAAGGACAAGGGTCAGTGTTCACTGCATCAGGAGACAACTTGTTAAAGTGCAAAACCTTTCTCAGAAAGCACTGTGCTTTGAAAATAACATTCTCGAACACATTTTAAAGTTGCCAGTTAAACAGGATTGCAGATAACAGGTTCTGGCAACCAGCAAAGCCAAAGGACAGGCTGATTTAAAGCAACTCTGAACAGCGACCTGCAGAGATCAGCCCACTGCTGGAAAGAAATTCCTGGAGGCACTGGGCTTTCTTTTTGAACTAGTTTTGAACTAGCAGCTAATGGGAGAGCTTTCTTGCATTCCTCCTTTATAACTAGGTACAAGCAAATGGCAGACAATGACAAACGACATTCAACTGTAACATCTTTTTTATTATCGTTAAAAAAGGCTTCAGTGAATGCCTTTGGCGTTCCACATTCTCCAGGGCAGATTTCTGCTCTACATCACACCAATGTAAATCGGGACTAATGTCAGTGAAGCCAAAGGAAATATTTGGGCATTCCGCAATTTTGAGCAGAACTGGTTAAAACCAATCTAAATACAAGATAGGACAAGCAGGTATTTTAGAATCAGTTAAGGGGTGAGGGGAGCACAGCAGGTTGCATGTTCTGAAAAGCGTGTTGTTTTGATCAAGCTTGGCTTTATCACATGCAAGCTGGAGGCTTTAAGGCACATAAAACTACTCCCCAAAATATTTTAAAAATAGCTGTATACATTTTATGCCTTCCCTGCACTAAGATACCAGCTTATATTTCCAATAGCCATGCGTATATGAATCCTAAATTCTACTGTAAGGAGAATTTCAATTTGGTCAGTAGAGCCATGATCCAGATAACTGCTAATCTCAGACTAAGAAATCTGTTGATCTTAATTGCTGCTAAGAGTTCACATCCATAAACATGGATGTTTATTTTCTCTCCTCATGATTTGCCTGGTTTTCTATTTAAACTGGGAAATACAGGGAGAGGTAAAACATTGTCTGCCGTGATACACACAATGTCTGGGAAAGAACACTAATGTTTCACATTAATGCTGTCTCACATTCACATGCCAGATCCTATTCTAAGTGAACTAAATGCCTCAATAATTGCCCTTAAAGCCCTGCTTGACATCCTTGTGACCATGATTCAACAGTCCTGACTCTACTGTTTGCTTCTAAAATTGCTTCTAAATATTACCTTCGTTTCCTGGACTTGCCCTTTATGATGCCTACCTAGGCAGATGAAGATCTTTCAGATGTGAAAGACAAGCATAAAAGTATTGTTTAATACTCAAAAGTGCCTTTACGACACTGACAATTCTGCAATTAGCAGTAAGAGTTTTGACCTGGAGAATTTCTGTGAATTTGCAGTTTCTTTTCATTCTACCTTCAGCCTGCAACAGACTGCATAGATTAGTGTAAGGTTGAACAACCAAAGCTGAATAAATTCTAACAAAATAGATTCTTTTCCTTCCCCCTTTTTCTCCTGCATACCTTATGCCTAGTCCATCCTGTGCTCTCTGATAAGATGCATCTTTCCTACAGAGTTAATTCTGATCACTCGGACTCAACCAGGTGTGTGGCAGCTTTTAAGCTTTGATGCATCAGGCTGTAACTTTGACAGAGCAGCCAAGACACTGAGCAACTAGGCATGACAGAAACATAAACTTGAATCAAATACTGGTGACTTACCAGGATGCTGCCAGGAACGACCCCTGAGCTGGCAGTCAGGCCCAAGGACCAGCAGGCATTGAACCCACTGACCAGAATATCCAACAGCTTGTCTAAGAATCCTCCCCTCTAAACAGGCATTAGCCCATGCTTTGGAAAAGTTCCCTGCTAACCCTGAGAGATTACTGACAGGCTTGTTTTCCAAAAAAAATATTTCAAAATACAAACTTTTTTTCCTATTTCAAGCAATTCTTGATATTCATTTTCTTTTTAAGGATTTTCATACTCCTCAATATAACAAGAACAGCAGTGCTTGGTTGAAGCTGTGTGTATTTACAATTCAGCTCCTCAGGTCAGATGCCAGTACAGATAGTACATTTTAGAGGCCATACACAGCAACGAGGTCAAATCATAATTATTGCGATAAAACAATCCCCCACAGTGGGAGAACATCCTGGGAAATTAAATAAGCTGACACTTCAGAAAATGTCTTATTCCTTTATGCAAATGAATTCAGGTAATTGTAGCCTAAAATTTTTTCCATTGTGGGCACACCTCTGGTATTTTATCAGTTTTAAGAAACAAAGTGTTTTCTTCCCTTGGCTATAGCTCCTCACTGGTCTCTCTGGGTCAAATAAATCTCCGGAAAGGAAAATGAAGTCTGTGGCTTGGGATATATATAAAGGAGTCACTGGGTTGACCTTACCTCCAAACACTGAAAACCATTTTTCTCACTGAAGGATTAAATACACTCACATGGAGGCTGAAGATTTCTTTTTCTTCACAGCCACCCTCTTCCCTTAAAACATCTGTGCCTTCCTGAGCAATTACCCTGCACCCCACAGGACCAGGGCAGCCACAAGATCCTCACTCCTCAGGGCTGAGGTCCTTGGGAAGAGCATTGGGAAAGGTGCACATGTAAGTCTGAACCTCTACCTATCACATTTTACTTAGGGATTTACACAGAGAAGTTGGCCAGAAAGTAAACAAATTCTGTATCAACTGAGCTTCCCAAAACCTGCACCTGTGTTTGACTGGATACCAATAAAGCCACATTTCTGAGCAAGAACAAAGCTAGGTGCTACAAAAACACCTTAGAAAGCTGAAGCACATTTTTTCCAGCCTTGTACCATACCAGCATTATCAGACACCAGCTATTTTTCTTGATTTACCAAGAACTCTCAGTTGGTTCTGCCACTCAACAATTACTTGCTCCTGGCGATTTTTTTTCCCCTCTCTTCCAGACCACAGTCAGCAACATCCCCAGACTGTAACTCTGCTTCATAGCCTTGGGCCAGTTATGAAACCTGCAGATTGCTGCAGTGAGAGATAAATGATTCTTGGGTACCAAGGAGCAGAAGAGCTTGGGAGAAGCCGTCCAACTCTTAAAAAACAAGCATGCAAATGTTCCAGAAGTGACAGAAGAAAGGTGTGTTTTTCTTACAGAGGGAGAGATTCAACCATGGAAAGCCCTCTCCAATTTCCAGATTCACCTCATACAACAACAGGCACGAAGCAAAAAGTCTGTGCCTGTAATAGAGGAGATGCTGCCAGGCATTCCATCTTATTCTTTTTCCAAACTAAACAAGCTAAGAAAATGAAAAGGGAGTGTCAGAGGTACTCTCTGAACCACATCTGGTGTGTATACAGCCATGGAAAACTGCGGGAATTTCAAGAGCTGACTGAAGGGCTTGAAAAACAGCCTTGGAATGCGAGAGTGGAACAGACTCAGAGAGCTCCTTTAACAAAGGAGAGGTGGAGAGTTCAACCAATTATTTTGATGCACAGAAAAATGGTGGGAGCTTCACTCCTGTGAACTAACAGCTGGATGCTCTTCTAAAAGATGCCCTTCCTTGGTGTGGCGTGTTCAGGATCAGATTGCAGATTCACAGGAAAGACTATCCTGCCGAGTTTTCTTTGTCTTTCTTTGCACCCATGAAACATGCGTTGCCTCCAGATAAATTTCATCTCCTGACAACCTAGTCATACCCCGTCTTTTCTGTGGCACGATGGCTTATTTCTGAGTCACGTCTACAACATTCTGACAGGCCAGCTCAGATTGTTAATGCAGGGGAGCAGAGTGGGGATGTGTGCTCCCTATTTCCACTGGTGGAAAGGAACGGCTCAGTACCAGCCTGGATTGTATGATTACACTCTTTCCAGTAATAAACAGCTGCAGTACAGCAAAGACAAACAGAGAGAACTGGAGCAGGGATGTGGTACACAATTCAATAAAACTGCAAGTTCCTAACTCTAGAAACAGATCACCAACACACTCATATAGGTTTATCCACTCTGCACAGCCTTTAACAGCACTCCCTAGAGAAATTAATTTCCTAGATAAACACATTTTTAAAAAATAACACTAATTACATTCTGACAATTTTTGTGTGTTTAAGTAGAAAACAGAACTGTTACATATTCATTAGACATGGAACAACTCTAAGTGTTGAGCCACACCATTAATATTTATTTTACTCTTTTTTCTTTTCTCCTGTGAAAAAGCAATACAATTTTTCAAACCATCAGTTCGCATTACTAAAATAAAACGAAAAAAAGAACAAAAACATGATAGGTGAAAAATGAAACACACAAGGCCTTAATTCAGTGAGTAATAACTTACATAATTTAGTGAAACAGGGCAGCAGTCCTCTCGCTGAGGTCAAAAGAAATAATCCCATGCTTTAAGTTAGCTCTGTACACACACACCTCACTGACACTTCCCACCTATTCTCACTTGGAGGCAGGATTACTGGAACATTACTATCCTCTGTTGCTCCCTCTGTCTTTTACTAGAGCAACAGAATGAGACACACAGTCTTCTCCTAAAAGCCCACTTTCTTTGCACCAGGAAATAAACACACCAGTCTCTGGCTGGGACAGATGCGGTGAACACTCACTTCTCTCAGCTGGCACTGCCAGGGCAGTCTCTGGCAGAGGCACAGAGCACAGTCCTTGGAAATCACAACTAGTAAATACTAAGTATTTAGTATATAATAGTAATCACTATAAATAATAAGAGATTAAAGGCAGTAATGTCTCTGTGTCCGCAGCAGCTGGGTGAAATGAATCACCTGGACAAGAAATCAAGAGTCTGCCAGTGCCCCTTGTCAAATTAGAGTATAAAGTAAGAAGAAACTGTATACAAAGCAATGCAGCAAAGCAGCAGCCGCTTGGATAATATTTTACTGAAAGAGCAATCTGCACAGCAAAGATTACTGAGAATTAATCTTGTTTTCTAAATATATTTAGTGTTTGTACACAATGTTCCATTTACACTGGGAATGGGTACAGTGGACCTGCAGAACTTGTTTTGTTGATCCCTAGGACAGCCAGCTGCAGGGAATGATTTATTATGAACATACCACTCACAAAGTAAGTTATGCTAAGGATTTACAGCAACTCTATATAAGCTAAACAAAACACTGCCTTTTGAAGGGCATCATAGAAAACTATCTTTCCAATTGCTGAAATGAAAATAAATGCCTTTTTTCACATCAGCACACAGTAACAACCTCTCATGCATTTCCACATAAAAGCTTCTTAAGCTTTGAAATGGTGTATTTAAGCTAATTGTTTTATCTGCTAAAAGAAACAGAAATGTAGGAAAAATTGTGTTCTTTCTCTTTACCTCTTCTCCACTGGGACATGATGTATTTTCTTACACAATTACCTAAAATAAGCTCATCCACTTTAAAAATGTAATGACTGAAATATGCATTTACCTCTTGCCATTCCTTTTCTATCCCCCTCCTTTAAAGCTGTAAAATCGTGTTCTGAAGCCACTAAGAGTAGCGTGACATCTGTGAAATGATGCATTTTGTTTCTAATGCATGCACTCAGCTGCAGATTTGACTTTGAAGTACTTAATTCTGAAATATCTAAAATAATCCCATGTATCAGAGAAATGGTACTGCAGCATTCAGAACTCTGTTTTTGTTAGGAAAGGGTCGCAGTAAGAAATGGACCAAAACCACCTCATTCTTTTCAGTTCTACTTCGCTACCAGCTTTACTGTACTCACAGAAAAGGCACAGCATCTTTGTTCCACACTATCCCAAGGCTCACAGGAACCTGGAAAGGGATTGAGGAGAGGATATGAGAGTTTTAGGATGAACTGTCTCCAACAGTAGATAAGGTAATGGGATGCAAAGTGGAAAGGCTAGTATTCATCAACCTAAGATGAATATGTCTGGTAAAAAGAAAGCTATTTTATGTTTATACTAAATTTCCACTGCCTCATTTCTCGTCCTCCTCATCCTGTTACTGTTAACTCTGGGGCAAGCCACACAATCCCTCTTACAGCCCAGTTTGAGCACAGGATTGTTTCAGCACCCACAACACACAGAACAATGTGACGTGGAAAAGTCAGGGAGATGCTGCAGCTTTGATTTAACCCACTTGAGCCAAAGGTGAAGAGGGAAGAAGATTAAAACCCCAGACACTTACACCCATAACAAAAACGTTAAGTGTTCCTCAGGCAGCCAAGCTAAGACTCTCTGAGCCTTGGCAGTGTCTCCAACACTCCCACAAAAACAGAACTGGAAAAAAATACAGTTTTCTTCTTGCAATTATAGTCCATATTTGTCTTGAGCACCACAACCATCCACCTCCAATTACCAACTTCTTGCTTTCCTGTTTCAACACCTGTATGGTCTCAGCAGTGGATCACAGAGACAGCAGAAGACCCAGCACCTCACCTCCTAGAGCAGCCATCAGCACCCAGATGATAAACCTGCTTGCTCGACATGCTCTTAACTACTGGTGATTTACTGAATCAGGTCTCACAGAGAAGCAAATTAAACCCACAGCTATTAGAAACAATGACTGCTTTTTAATAGAGACAATAACTTTGCCCAGGCTGGCTGAATCCATTCACTGTCTCTGTGACTTCCCTCTGGTTGTATTGTAGTCACACTCTCACATACACACACGGGCACTTTTGCTTTGTTTCTGTAAGGCCTTTTTAATATAATTAATACTATTGAAAACTCATTCCTTGACTCTGTCAAGCAAATGGTATGACCCTACTCATTAAAGTTGTAGAGCCTTTCGTGCCCAGAATAGTAAATTCACCATCTATTACAATAAAAAATAAAATCCTAAGTATCACAAAATTTGGGGAGCTCTTAAAAGTTTTATTTTCTTCTAATAAACATATAATTCAAAAGCAGAACCACAGGGTATGATGCTAAATGCTTAGTTATTGATGAAGGCACTCCTAGAATATTTTACTAACGGCGCAGACTTGATGAATATCAAAAAACATCCTATTGATTTTGCTTAAAAAAACATTTAAAAAGTGCTCAGCATGCTGACAGAAATATATTATGAAGTGAAAACTACCATTTAAATAAGGAAGAAAGAGAGCCAGCCAGCCAGAGACATTAGAGGGAGACAAATTATGAGGCCCCTGTCAACCTCCCTGAAGCAGCAGCAGCACTGCAGCCGTCAGGGCCAGGCTCTGGTTACCACACCACCATGGGCTAAAGACAGCAAGGCCAAACTCAAGAGAGACAATCATCAGCCCAAAAAGCTGGACATACTTTTGTACCAGCACTTTCCCCATGAACAGCGCTCACTAAAAGGAGACAAATCTTTCCATCTGTGTCACGGATATGTTTTAAATGGTAAATCGCAGACACGCGTATTTTCTGGCCAGATTACCAGAAAATTTCCATTAACTACCATTCGCTTCAGCTGGGAACTCGGTACTAACTCTTCTACTAGTCTCAAAAATATTGTGCACACACTCTTCCTCTCTCTCTAAATAGTCTTTAATGTTGCGATATCACGGCTGTCAGTAATCAAGATCCAGGATCGTGGGATATTTTCTTCTAAAAAAATACAATTTTCTGTGGATATAGCCCAATTCTGAAGCCTGGTACCTCGGGACACGCACGTTAATAAGAACACGGAAGTTAAAATTAGTATTTCCCTAGTTTCCCATAGGAACACAACTCTTGCTTCCAGATCTGGATAGTTTCAAGCTACTGGATTAAACACTTATTAAAACATATCTAAAAAAAGGTATTCCTAGGCTTTACTGCTGCTTCCTAGTTACTATTCATTGAAAGTAATGGCTCAAGGGGCAGAGAACTATTAAAGCCCAGGAGAACTTAGGAAAGAGGATGCTAGTGAGGCCAAGCACCCAGGAAAAACACTGGGCAGCAGCCAGAGGAGTTTGAATGTTTGAAGACAGCTCAGCTGTTTAGGAATGGGATGGGGGTGACACTGCTCAGTGGTTATTTATGCACTCTGTACACTGTGTTTTCCAAGAACACCCACTGCTGGCTGCCAGGGGTTTGTGTGCTGTCCAGCCACCCACAACTCCAGCCACACGTACTTGCTACCCAACTTCTAAGTGAAAGTGATTCTGGAGTTCAATACAAGCTACATGGGGAGAAGTTTGTCATTAGTTTGAGATAAAGAAATTCTGCTTTTATTTCTGATCCACTGGGAAAGATGATGGAACTCCAGAAAAAAAGGTCTAGTTAAAGCTGGTGAAGCGGTGGACTTGACAGTGCTAGGTTAGTGGTCAGACTTGATGATCTTAAAGGTCTTTTCCAGCCTGAATGATTCCATGATTCTCCACGTGCTACAGAAGAATAAAAGCATTGAGGAAAGCTGAATCAATAAATCGAGATGTCTCCAGTTTAGAAACACTATCCAGACACTGTGTGTAGATTCCTGAATGTGTACAGCTGCATTCCTTCTCTCCCTGTGCTTTCCATATGCGTTAGGACTTGCAGCCTAAACCAGAACTAGCTGATGTCCACAAGGCATTTTGATTGCATTTCATCTCTCTTGAGTGACTAGACTATGGAACAGATCCCGTCTTCTCAGGATCACAGATGTGCAATTACAACAGACCAGTTGCAAGTTAACCGAAAAGCTAATGAAAACAGAATTCTCCTTTTGAAATTAAAAGTATCAGAGGCTCTTACATGGAATAGCAAGAAAGCCTTGGTGAGCGTTAAACAAACAGATGAGGTAAAAAACGTGTTAGACATTTATAACACTGTATACAAATGTACCCTTATTAATAGGGAGATTTCTCAATTGCATGGATTTTTAAAGAAAGAAATCCCTGAAGATGAAAGTAGACTAATAGAATGATATTTACTGTGCTATTTTTTAAAAATTAGAAAGAGAAATAAAACTTAATCTAGAAAACCATGAGGATAACGTACATTAGGTTTTTGGGAAAATACAGATTTGGACAATAAGAGAAGCTGTGTTTCAAGTAAAGTCTTTGATCATTCAAGATAAGTATACTGGAAAATGAAATTTTCTGCTTTATTTGATTTCCTTAGGAAATCATTTCTTTTTTCTCTGCTTCTACCCAAAAAAACAGAAAATCCACCTCAAAAAGAAACAACTAAAGTCTCCCACTGTTCCTTTACTGAATACAAGCTTTTCTCCCATCTCTGCAATCAAAATTTCTTACATTAGTTCCTTCATCCACATTGTACGTTCTATATGCTGCTGCTACAGTGCTCTAACATTCCAATTTACTTGTGGTATTTTCAACGTTTCCTTTAATTTCTTTATAACAGTATACAAATAAAAACTCTGTTTACTGAACAATAAAACAAAGACTTTATCCTCCCTCTAAAGAAAACCTTCATTAATCTTGCAGAGACTTCGGATTGTTGTTGTCTAGAAAACAAACAAAAACAAATACTACATATGTCTGGAAAGGTATCCTGCAATGAGAAACTTCAGGGTATTTATTTCATTTCTTAGACTGAAAGTAAGGTTGGAACTCGACCTTTTGTAAGGTGCACATAAACAGATGTAAAATAGAGCATGTGGACATTCAAGTCAAGCTGGGAATAAAACAGTTTCTTTTAAGCAATAGAGGTAATTAGCTACCAAGATAACTTACCACAGGAAGCAGCAAGTCTACTAACACAGAGTCATTAAATCAAATTGTCATGTGTCTCTCTAAAAGGCACACTCTGATACCAGCACAAACTCTTGGCTTTGAAGCATTCAGTCCCTCAGAGTCAATCCCCCTGCTCAGGAGCCAAAGCCCAGAGTGCAGGAGTTGCACAAAGCCAGAGACTTGGGCAGCAGCACAGAACTGTCCCAGCTGTCAGTCTGTTCCTCCTTGGTGACATTTCAGAGACACTTTCAAGGGCACTTGTTTCAACCACTCCTCATGTTCCTCACTATGACAAGAGGAAAACAGACCTGCTACTAACTTGTACGGGAATACCAGGATTACCCACGTGGAAACTAAGTAGGGTGCATTTTAGCATTCTCAAACCACTGTCTTTAAGTCATTTTGAAAATCCCAAGGAAAGCGGTGGTAGGAAAATCCATGCAATTAGGTTCTGTTGACTACATGAACCAGGGAACTGCCCCCAGTGGAATAAAATGGCTTCAACAAGGATCTTTGATAGTGCCCATACAGCTAGTCAGGATCCAATCAGTCAGAGCCCAGAAGCACATCAGCCTTCTACCCAGTCCACGGTAGAATCCATCAAACAATACACAGATGGCAAAAATAAATTTCATAAGCCCTCAGATGAGCATAACAGTTAACTGTATTTTAAGTTATGGATGGTCACCAACTGGGACACTGGACCAGAATAAGATATGTACACCCGTAATCATGACTGTCCTCTTCTGAGCATTTGTTAGCAAACAGTTCTCTTTAGGGATAATTTATACTTAAAACTCTTCATTTATGCTGATATTTCAGACAACTTAAAATATTAGCACCTAAATTTACTGCATTCTCGAAACATTTGACTGAAAGAACAACCCACATAGAAAAACTACGGTAAAATGGATATATCCTGAAATGGACTTCAAGCCAGCAAACTGTCACATCACATTATTGTATTTTTCAAGCTATGACAGTCTTGTCACCATGGTATTTCAGGATTTGATTACCAGCTATAAAGAAAAAAAAGGGTTTTTTTGGAACACACTTATCAGATGTTCATGTTTATATTTTTTTATTGAGGAAATAGCAAAAACAGCTATCTTGCAGCCTGAAAGTTCTTTAAACGTTTATGAAGATTTGGCAACGGTGGCAGACCCATTTACACTGTGCAAGAAGGAAAATAAACCATCGGGAAACAGCAAACACTGAATATTTTCAGTGTGTGTTCCAGCCCCAGAAAACAAGAGGACCGTTTTTCTTGCGCCGCAGTTTGTCACTCTCCCAGTACAGCCTTGTAGATTTACACAGGAGGCGAGACAATCCCAATCCAATCTTAAAACATCTCAATCATTCAGTCTTTTTCCTTGACCCAACTTATCACTTATCTTCACAGATCACAGCAGTTTCACCAGGATGCTCTGTCTTCAATTTTTTATGAGATGGCTCTCTGGGGAGCAGAGATGTGCAATGCTCTAAGGATCGTGCAATTTCATCAATTGTCCATTTGTCTTCGTGAAGGGCGTGTTCCTCCAGCGTGAATGGCCCCTGCTTGGTTCGGGTCAGCTCTTGCATAGTGGCACAGGTAGAGAGTTCTACAGGGACAAAAAGAGGAATTGCAAAAAGTGCATGGATATATTTTAAAAGTTTAGCCATCTGCAGCTCAATTAAAACGTATTTTTGTATGTTGCCTTCTACATTATTCTGCTTAGTTTGAGAAGGAAGTTCACGAAGGTTTATCACTCATTTGTATCTTCTTAAATTTGAACCAAGGAAGTCCTTTGATTTCAGTAGACCTTCAGTGTAGTAAAGAGTTCAGAATCTGACAAAGTTGTCAAAAATTATCCCAGATTTAGATTGGAATGAAAAGAGAGGAAATAATGCCATAAGATGAAAGCAGAACATTCTGCATTCACAAGTGACCAAGAACTATTTCTCCACAGATTTTGAGGCCTCAGCACTTCTTGCCTTCAAAAAGAATTTTTGACATTTTTATCCTGTGCTGCCTATCAGGATAATATAAACTAAGGAAAAATAAAAAATATATAGAAATACTCTGCTATGTTAAATAAATACCAGCAGGGCACAACTACATTGCGAGTGGCTACAAAACATAACAGCAACCAGAGCTGACTTCTAAATGCACGGAAACACTAAAATATTTTCTCCCATCCTTTCTGATGCAGGAAGATTTTCACTGCATTTTCAATTTTTGAAAAGAAACCAGCTGTAGACAGACTTTATCTTGGTTTATCATTAAAAGGCTAAACATAAGCCAGTATGCTCAGAAGGCAGCAACAGAAACTTTGACTTGCCTAAGCAGAAAAAACAACATTGAAATTCATGGGGTTATCCCACATTATTTGCTTTCTTGATCTGCAAATGTATAATTTAAAAAAAAATTCGAAATGGATTATCTGTTCTCCATCATGCGGTTTGATAGATATAGAGCACAAGACAAATAACCCTGTGGGAAGGCAAAACTGTTCACTGTTCAGGCAAAGGAGAAGGAAAACACTACAAAAACCATCACCAATGTAGAAGTCTTTCCAGCAGATAGGGTTTATTATGTGCATGGTAATGTTCTGTTCAATCTGTTTTGAAAATGTGTTGAATAATGTTTAAAAAGACAGTGCCTTTCTTCTTCTCATCCTTAATCTGAGTTACCTTTAACACACGGAGGAGGAAAAACCAATCCCCACCTTGCCTTGCATTATCTTGCTCAGTGCTATTGCTTGCTCCACTTTTATCCCCAGCCCCCAAGGTCCTCTGGCAATTATCTGGCCTTCATTCCCCCATGCTCCCGAGGAAATTACCTTAGTATATAAAAACAAGTGATAGCACTACAATTCTGCAAAATAACACACAGGTCTAGTTCCTGGGGATATACAAAATGACATTTTTTTCCCATAAATACACACTCATTCCTTAAATTGTCTTATTTTTTTTTCATGCCTACCTTTGCCAATGTCACTGACCAGGCTCCTGACATAAAAGCCACCACCACATTCAACATCTGGAACGTTAAAAGTGACATGGTAAATTGCTAGTGCAATGTGAAATCTACTTTACATAGAAAGCATGCCCCCACATAAATGTAAAAGTGTGCTAAGCAAACAACCCAGTGATGAAATATTTATAGGATGCAACATCAATTATTCATCCTGTAACATATGTGCGGGTGAGATTGCTAAGCTAGACAGGAGGGAAAGCAAATAAAATGGCAACTGAACTAACTCACTAGAATTCAAGTTACTTGCTGTGGTATGTTAACAAATGCTTCAATCCTATTCGTATTAAGTATTTCAGAAGGTTGATTCATATTTCTAATGATGAAGGCAAGTTATTTCAAGTATAGCCTAAGCTGACTATCAATGCTTCTAGGATACAGCAGGCAGCTCCAATAAAATTTTAAAATTCACCTTTAACTTTCCCTGCTCTCTCAGCCCTTCCCTTCCCCCTCTGCCACTGATCAGCTACTAGTCACCCAACCATAAAGTAAGGGCTGAAGTAACACAGCACTGAGCTCTGTCACTCATACCTGTCCATCATACGACATCTGGTCCACCAGAGGACTACGGGTCAACTAGGTAGGTAGATCAATGCAAGGCATTATCTTGACCTTACAGTAGCATCAAACATTTGCAACAGTCTTTTTGGTTTATTTATTAATGTGCTTCTTAATGTACTACCCAAGTTTCTTGATGTATGACAGAAGGCAGGATTAAGATCCTGCCTCCTCAGCCAAAGGAGATCTGACAGTAACTGATACTGGTCCTTGCTGCGCCCTGGAAGAGATGCCAGCAGGTCTGGGCATCTGTGTAAAAACAATGGGCAAAGTGAAGGAAGCAGACCTGAGAAAGGAGTGAGCTGGACGTTGCAAAATCATGGACAGATGCAAATAATCCCCTGACCAGTCTCTCAGAATTGTCCCTCACTGAAAGATTAGATACAATCAGCTTAGCTTAAAACCAAAACACGGTACTTCTAATGCAAAGTGAAAGTCTCTGCACATGGGCTCACACCAAAATAAGTGGCTGAGTGAAATGAAACCCATTGCACTATCTTAGTCCCATTGTGAGTGTAAATAAACATTAACAAGCTGGGAGCATCGCTTTGTAATAAACTTTGACCTTTACCCAGCGTGAACAGTGGTGGCTGGAACTGCTGGAGAGAAAGGCTGTACACTCTCACTGGCCGAGCAGGCTTTGCTTCAACTGCTTCTCCTCTCTTCATCAGAGTTGAAAGCCTTTCTCCATCCTTCTTCAAAGCAGAATAGCTGATCAGAGCATGAAAATGTGTGTCATACGGTTGTAATAGAACAAGCTTCCCATTCTCCAGATCCTGCTAATATTGCACTAGAGTAGCATTTTACTCCTCTGCAAGTACTCAAAAAACCCACAAAACCCAGCGAGTGCTTCTGAAATCTCTTGGACACAGAACCATCTGATTAACCAGCAGCTACATAAACTGGAAAACAGGAGATGGTCCTACATTTATCTCTTGCTGTACAGATTTAAAAGTGTTTCATCACTCAATTTGCAGTTTATGAAATAAAAGGGTTTCTCTCAGGGTTCCAGCATTCTAACATCCTGTCTCTCAGAACTCTGCAGGGCATACTCTGTTCTAGTGTTCTGTTGAGCTGAGCACTGGGAGTCGCTCAGGCAACTCCTATAATTCTGCATTGTGCCTTTCCTTGTCTCACACCAGGGCCCTTCCTGAACAGCAACTACCACATTATATCTAGGGAGTTTAGGGAACTACTCTAGAACCAAAGAAATTGCTTTCACTGATTATATGGAACTTTATCCAAAGCTCCAACTTTGGTCGTGACAGAAAGATGACCATAGAAAAATCAAAAAAGATCTTGCTCAAATTAATAGAGGGCAATTTGAAACAGGTCACATGAAGCAGAGCACATACAGAGTTCCAGACCTTACAGGGCTCATATTGGAACCACAGAACTGACAGGGCAAATGCAAAGGAAAGCATGTTAGCTTAAATTGCCGTAAAAGCCAAGTGCTTGCACACTGCCAGCTACTGTGGCTCACCTGAGCAGAAGCAATTTGCTAAGCTACAGAAGCTCACTCACTCGTCACTCATTCACACTCTAAGTTTTCAGAAAACTAATTCAAAGTCATTTAAGGCACTTCTGCAGAGATGTTAGTAAAACTGGAAGGTAGGACAGAAGCCAACAAGCCCTGCAGAGCTGTTTCAGACTTTTGCTACACATTTACCCAAAACACCCAGAGACTCCAAGTCACCATTTGTGCTCAGTCTTCAAATGGGCATGACCTGAAGCAGCAGATGTTAAACTCCTCGCTGCCTTGCCTCTATCCTCTTGTCAAAACATGTCTTAATATTTCTGAGAGAACTGACTTCTGCTGGCAAGTCCTGACTTCTGAATACAACTGTCAAGAGTGTCTGAATATTGTGGAACTTACAGTGGAGGGACTTGCATGATGTGCCCCGTGAACTTTTGCAGAACATTTTCAAGATCTCCTTTTGTTACCTGGTCTGTAGAAAGAAAACAAGTCAGTATATTAGTATTGATTATTCACATAGTACTAGTGGCATGAATCACGTTCTGTAAACAGGTACAAATCAGAATTCTCTCTCATCTGAATCTATCTTGGGTGAAAAACACCAAAGAGAAAAAACAGAATGTAGGTAGGAGTGTGAATTATCACAAAGAGTGCAACAAACTGTCAAGGTGATTAAGTCAGTCTGGACACTTTCAGAAGGGCAGAAATTCTCATATACACCATTTTCTTTTGCAATGTCCCTCTCTGGGGGCTGCGAATCCTTCTTCCTTGGGAAATACACAAAAACTACAACGTTTTGCATATTCTAATTTTTGGTAAAGAACCAAAAAGAATAAAATGCTCATCTAACCTTGGAAACTTCTTTTTAAGGGTACCTAACTGCTGGGAAAAACACAACACATTATTAGACAACAAAACCATTGTGTTTTGAGGAATTTTTAGTGAAGAAGACGACTGTACCTGGAACAACACATCAAATTTCCCTGTCAAACAACTAACTTACAAAAGCATGCCAGGGTATAGTTATATATTAAGTAAGGCAAATTTACTAAAGAAATCCTGTAAAAGAAAGACAGCTGGTTTAGGCAATCTACTTTCTTTTAAGAGTACACATACACATCTGTCCCACGTTTGTTAGAAGGCTATACCCTAAGTAGCTGATTGCATTGGTCCTTCGAAGCTCTATTCAACAGAATGACATTGATCCCTGACTTGTTTAGAGAGTGCAAATGCAAGATCTGTTATCACAATGCACTTCAGAGCATTTCTATTCTCTAGGGCTTCACTAGTCCTGTTTCTCCTAAGTTATATTCAGTTAGTGTCACCCTGCTAAGTCAACAGCATTCTGAAACATAAACCAGCCAAATTTATTTATTGAGCCTTCATTGTATTTTGGAACAGACCTCCAACTGCAGACCTTACAAAACGGATGTACTCCATGTTGTAAGTAAAAAAGATGAGATTTCCCTTCACAGCAGCTTTAGGAGATGGTGGTGTTGTGTTGCTGCAAAGCACACTTTGCAGCCTCAAGAGCAGATATGTCCCTAGGCCCAAGCAGCTGTCCCAAGAAGTGTTATTAACAGCAAGGTTTGCAAGGCACAAAACAGTCAGGGATGCTGAGAGAGACCAATTTACATCAGAATATGGGCCAGCAACAACAAAATCAATTGTAGAGTAAGTGAGTCTTCTGAAGAGTTTATTACATGGTTATTTCAATCTTCTGTTTCTATTTAGCAAATTTCTGTATCACAACAGAATTACATGGTGGAAGGTTAGCATGACCCAGCTCTACGACAATGATCCTGTCAGCTTCTTTGTGAACCCAGGTTGCTTCAGGTTAGAATTAAGTATTTAAGACCTAAGCATAAGTGTCCCTTGGGGTTCTCTTTCCAATTTTCACCCCATGAACTGCATTTGTGACAAGAACATTTAATGAGACGCCCAAGTTCAGTTCTGGCTCTGATCTCACATTGCCCTGGTTGAGAGGTTACATGCGGCCTCTGAGGAAGTCACTCATGACACAGGCAACCTCTGTCTCAGGAGAAAAACAAAAAATCCCCGTGTGAGAAACAATGCATTAAGCCATTAACAAACAAAAGTTGTGTGGTGTGTAATCAAAGTGAATATTTACAGATGAGTTTGCCAAGATCTGGAATAAATCATATTTGTCTTCTGCAATGCATCGTGGCACAAGCTGGTTAGTGTTACATTCTGAAAATCTAAACCCATGTGTTTTTCCTTTTTTCTTTCCAGGATGCACTGCCTTTGTCTTCATGGATTGTTTTGGTTTCTTGCTATCTCCTGAAACAACATACAAGCTAGTGGAGCTTACTCCAGCACTCAGAATGTTTTATTAGTCTTCTCCCAAACAGTTTCACTATGTCTAAACTGTGTGTTTGTCCCAGGTATCAGTCTGGACCTGCAGTTTTGCAGGGCTCTGTGAACCAACTCCTTTACCACCTTTCAGCTCCCAGTCATTATGTCCACAGCACAGGTCAATGTGGTCATGCTGCCCAGAACTCTTTCCCTTCAGGACCTTGGCCCACAGGTCTTCGTCACCCACCTGTGGGCTTGGGTTTATGTTAACATCTTGTCTACTCAGCAAGTTGAGGGCAGCATTCAGACTCAACCTTCCATCAAGCTTGAAATATGAACACACCCATAAAGGCTAACTAGCATCAAAAGTCCAAAAACATGCTGTTTGCCTTTCTTCTCCACTCTCTGAGAGTAAAGGGTTGAGAGACATTTCTGCAGGACACACCTGTCACTGCCCTTGCTACAGAGAGCAGCCTATTCCTCCCGAGATCTCATTCCAAATACCAAATACCCTGATGTGCTATACTGCAGACCATGACTTTTAGCTGGAAACTGGCCTTAAAACTGCACCTCTGGGCCCTTCCAGGCAGCAATGTGGAAGCTGCCACTCTGATTCATGATGATTTCAGTGAGAACTTTCAAGGTTTGGCCCACAGGATAATTCCATCCAGTCTCCAGGAATAACAAAGGCCTTAACTTAAAACAAAAGCCTTGTACCTGCTCTTTGAGGACGCTACTTGGAATACGTTCCATTCAAGACTGTGTTCTAAATTTCCTCCTAAGCCCTTAGACTGGCAGTGTGGTTATGTAATTTCTGCACAGGCCGTGCATCTTCCAGTGGACCATTCCCTACGAATCTACCAGCATCCCAAAGCACCCAGAACTTCTGGCTTTCAATGCTTCTAAAAACATTTAATATGAGCCTATTGGCTTCTAACTACAAAAATTTCAAAGAACAGTTGTGTGTTTCTGAACACTGGTGACTGTTCATTGTTTTTCTTGCTACAAAGGAAGAAAAATAAAGTTACCAAACCAAAAGGTGCCAATTGTGCCACAACCTCAAGAAGCCTCCACTGAAGGCTTGTTAACAAATTACACCAAAACAGAGCACAAGACTTATCCCTGACAGTTTAACAGAACTACAGCAGATGACCTCAACTGCATCTGGCCCAGCACAAATCCTGAAGTTACTATATTTTCCAAAATTATTGAGGTAGCTCTGTTAAACATGTATTACAGCAGAGACCTGCAGAAAATCCTCATTAATTTTGCTCTCCATGTCTGGATATGGCCTGTAGGCAGTCAGGAAGATGTAGGTTTCAGAATGCGCATTCCAGTGCACAGTTACAAGTATTAAAAAGAGGCTACAAACATTAACATGCTCACCAAAGTATCAGAGGAACTCTAAAGCTACTGGCTTCCAAAGTCAGCATCTGATAGTCTGACAGCAGTATGAAACCATCACCTAATTTCATGTGGAAATGCAAACTCATCTGGTAAGAAACAACCAAAAAACTATGAGACGTTCAGGAGGGGTTAAAACCAAGGAGCTGTGTTCAGTATATCCTATCATTGTGACTAACTGCACAGTTTGCTTCCTAAGCTGCTGTCTAGGGACTAAACTGTAACACTTTCTTACAGTTAAGATAGCTGGCAACTTCCTGCAGGCACTTTCCTCTTGTGGTCCAATGGAGTCAGTCAAGAAGAGTTTCAGACAACTTGCAACTGTTTTGGTGCCCTTTCTCTGCATTAAGGCCCAATCCTGGATGCTGCTGGCACTCCAGGATTTATATTCCCTAGCAGACGCTCTGCCTCTCCCAGGATCCTTGTAGGTGTCAAAGGAAAACTGCAATTCAGCTCAAATATCTGGTTTGTCTTTTCTTGGAGTACCCATTAGAGATTAGGGATGGTGCGACATCCAGAACATCTTGCAGAAAATGAAGCTGCTGTGGACATGACAAGCAATATCTGTCTTATTAGAAGAAGAAGAAGGAAGAAAATACAAAACATATAGGTACCATGGACAACAAAAGAGGACTGTGCATGTTCTCTCCTTTTGTTTCTGAAGAAATCAAAGCTGACTGATTTGCACCAATGTGGAAAGCAACTGGGACCATTTCATGACCACGTCTTTCTGCCGTCAGTAAAAGGAAACTTTGTCCAGCACCCAAAACTGCACTGCCCCAGCAATCCCAATGCTGCTCTTCATGAGACCACATGATGAACTGGATCATGCAACTGATCTCAGCTTAAAACAATAAGCAACTCCAAACAAAAGGGGTATTTTTAACCCAACTAAGTTCCCCAAGCACACAGTCTAACAGAAAAACTAAATAACCATAACAGAGGAGGTGGTACAGAGAGAGAAATGCACTTGAAAACAACACTCTAAATTCTGTCTGCAGTAAACAATAAAAAAGTAAAACTAGTATTACAAGAAACAGATTTTGATTTTTTTTTTAATTAACTGACCACTGGAGTTGCAGCCACTTAAAATGGTATTTCACAGCTCATATATGAGCAAGTATCTACAATAAATACCACTTAGTGTAGCAGAACCACAACATTCCACCTTGAGAGAAACACACAAAAAACCAAGGAAGTGTTCTCTCCAACCATCACAAAGCATTGGCAACTCTTAACACTATGAGGATGCTCAGTCCTTCAGAAGCTCAGACTTAGAACTTGATCCTGAAGCAGAAGCAAATGATCCAACATCTTTGAATAACATTACCTAGTAAGTAATACTATTTAGAATGATCCATCAAGCTAATGTGGACAAGAAACTCAAGCTTGCCTGCCTTATACAAAAAGAAAAACTCCAAAAGAGAAGAGATTGGGGGTTAGAAGTGAAATCCAGGCTTTTTCATCAAGCTATTAAAAAAAAAAAAAGATAATTTACTTCATGTACTTCTTATCAGGTACCACAAACAGTGTAGAGCCTGTAGAGTTGCTAAGCAACCAGTTATCTTTTTTTGTTTTTCTTTTTTATCCCTAGGCTCTGCCAGAACTAATGGCAAACACATTTCTGTGTCCCTGGTTAGTTCTGCATTGTTTCCAAGATGCCCTGCGTATTGTGGAATGTCCACTCCAGCAAAGCCACAGGCAGGGTGAGTTCTGAAGCCTTAAACTCTTGCACTGTGCTCTATGGGCCAGAAAATTTCATTTATCAAAGATGTTGAGACACAGGCTGCAAAGAAGAGCAAGATTTGGTAGGTGACCATAGGTAGAACATGGTTTGTGCCATTCTCACTGTCTGTAGTTAAAGGGGTGCCACAGAGGGAAGATCTAAGTACTTTATTCCTCCACTGACCTTGAAGGGTTTTACTGAAAGAGCACTCCTGGGACTATACACTGAGAGAGGAAAATTTTACTGGGCAGAGCACATCACTTGTCAACCTGTCAAAGATCTAAAATGACACAGTCCTGCCCAATTCTATTTCCTCCCTCCTAATCTAATGCCTGGTTTGCTTTCCTCCAACAGAAATGAACATTTGCACTGGGCATAATTGCATGAAGCTGGTCTGAATTATATGAGCACTGAAGTTGAAGATGAATTAATCTTAGTTTAATTTCACATTTAAACTTCATTCAGAGTTCCAAACATCTTTTCCACTTTTCTGTGACAGAGACCATCTATGCCTTCAAATTACATCAAGTGTATAGATACATCTGTGCTTACCATAAGGCTTCTCTTCAGTTACTTTTCCTGTAGCATCTAATGTATCAGTAGCTTTGCCCAGCATTCCAATGGCAGTGTACTTCTGGGAAGGGAAGGAAATGAGAGAGATTAGTGAGTCAGGTCTTCAAGGTTCTTTTCTTCTTCTTCAATATAAAGACTGCAACTACCAATTACTTCAAATCAGAACAGGAAGGATACTACCTGAGTGGTGAATCCAGCACCTTTGACTAAGCAGAAGTCAAGATGAAAAGACATGGAACTAAACAAAAAGTAAATCCTGTATTACATGCCCCTGTGATTTCGATTTTAGAAACCCAAGGAAGAAGCAACATGGAATCTAATTTTTGCTATAAATACATCAATACCATGAAGAAAATAATAGGGTGGTAAAATCAAAGTCTCTGTGGGGTGTCATATGTCACTGCTGAAGCAAGGCACATAAAGTACCTTTTACAGACAATCTTTCTGTTCCTTTGCACTTTAAAAAAAAAAGGGACACAAAGACCTTTACTTGTGAAAGCAAAACACCCACTTCCAAGGCAAAGCATTACAATGGTTCTGCCATGAAATGCAGTGATATGCAATAGCCTAAAGCTGGAGTTTTGAACATCTGAAGTCTCATAAGAACCTTGTGACCAAGACAAGGAGTGCAAGGCCACTGAGTAACTTCTCTGCTCATCATGGGCACAATCTGTCCAGCGTTTCTCAGGGCTCTTCTCTGAAAAATTCTTCAGTGTATTTACCTCTAGTTTGCAGGAAGGAATTATCTTGTTCCCAGAACAGTAGCTGTTGTCCTTACTGCATTTCGCCTCCTACCACCCTTTTCCATGTTTTCAGCCTAGGATCTGCCATGCTGTGGGCACAGGGCAGAATCTCCTGGAGCCGACAAAAGGCTCTCCAGGAACCAGCTGCTCCATGTCTGGTCACAAGGCTGCCAACACCTGAAGGCTCACTCTCTAACATGAGAGTGGGTCGTGTTTGGAGGTACCATCAGGGATTAAAGTTTGTGGTTTGCCCCCCTGCCTACCCCATTCCATTTCCCTCAGCTTCCTATGTTAAGTCCAGAAGCCTTCAAAATAAAGACTCTGAGGGAAAAATCAAAGTGTTCCACACGCCTACGTCTCAGTAAGGTTTCAATTAACTTTACCCCCAGCTGACTTAATAAAAATTTGAACCAAGCCATACAAGGATGTATCTTTTACAAGCTGATTGACCAAATTCTACTGGAATACATCCAAACAGGCATAAGCACAAACACTTTACTCTTTGATGCAATGCATCCTTTTTCATGTACTTGCAAAGTACAAACAAGCTCAAGTAATAACAGTGTAGGCATATAAATCACACCCACAACATTGGACTACTAAGACATGCCTTGATTTTGTTCCATGTGACAACCTGCCACTTCAATGTATTTCTTCAAGCAACTGCCACAAAATGGAAGCAGCAGAGAGTCAGACAAAAGGCAGTGGACTGCAGACTTCAGTATAAAAATAACTGTATTCTTCGCTTACTTCACATGCTGGTTTTGGCTGGGATAGAGAAAATTTTCTTCATAGTATCTACTATGAGACTACGCTTTGGATTTACGCTGGAAACAACACTCATAACACAGAGATGTTTTGGTTACTGCTGAGCAGTGCCTGCACAGAGTCAAGGCCTTTTCTGCTCCTCACCCCACCAGCAGGAGGCTGGGGGTGCACAAGGAGCTGGGAGGGGACACATCCAGGACAGCTGAACCCAACCGTCCACAGGGATATTCCGGACCACATGGTGTCATGCTAAATGTATAAAGTGGGGGAAGGTGATGGAAGGGAGGATGCTGGGAATGATGGTGTCTGCCTTCCCAAGTCACCATGACACGTGACACAGCCCAGTTTTCCTGAGGACAGCTGAACACCTGCCTGCCCAAGGGAAGTGGGAAGTGAATTCCTTGGTTTGCTTTGCTTGTGTGTGTGGCTTTTGCTTTACTTACTGAACTGCCTTTGCCTCAGCCCACAAGTTTTACCTTTTTTCCTGATCCTCTCCCCCAACCCACTCAGAGAGGAGTGAGCAAACAGCTGTGTGGCGTTTTGCTGCCTGCCAGGTTAAACCACATTAAACACCATACGAGGGCTACTTCTTCCTTAAATGCTGCAGATGTCTGAATCCCCTGATAACTCTTCAAAGTTAACTATTTTAAAATAAAATTCTTGATGTTTGCACACTTTTGGAATGCATGAAAAAGAAACAAAAGGAAGAATGGATGAAGGCTGCTCCACAACAAATATTTAAATTAACTTTAAAGTATATTATGTGCTTTTAGGACCATAAAATTGACTGCTTTCCAAGATACTTAATGATCTCGTTTTGAACATTTAATAGCATAGCTAGAAAGATACCCTATTCAGCAACTATTCTAGAGGTTAATAAAAACATGTGAGCAGATCATCATTATAATAGCATGATAAATGATCTTAGCACTTCAGTAAAACTCTAAATCTGAAAAACTGAATCCTCATTCCCCATTTTCAGTGTTTCCAAATCAAAATACTCGCACTACAGTTTAAATTACTTTCTTCCTCTTAATTCTGATTTTGGCTATCTTGCTTCAGGCTGCCTGTTAAAATAACATGTTATAGCTGACCTACCAGCAATAAAGAGATAATAACTGTATGGACAATACAATCCAAATCTCAACACTTCTCCTTAATTTCTGCAACAAAGGCAAAAAGGTATGCAATTTATAAAAAGAACATCCTTTAAAATTCCCATTCCTTAGAGGAGCCTTTATAGAGTCACAAAATACTCAAGACAGAAATGCAATAATCCACAAAAAAGGCTCTAACAGGTCAGGAAATTAAGAATTACAGTTGTTTTATGATCAGTCTCTGGAGTGCCTGTGGGTACCTACAATTATATATCATAAGTCTTAGTAGCTCCTTAATAAAGTTTACTTTCCCTTTGCTAGGGTGCAGCACCTGGAGCTTGTACAAGATAATATGAGACTCCAGATTTAATCTATTGCTCTTCTTAGTTTGTGTCAAAATTCAGCATTAACTCTCTTTAGACTTTCACACTGCCCTCAGAAGCACCCAGTGGATTCTGAGTCATTTGATAAAGTCTTCAGCGACCTTTTCTCACCTGTGTTGGCAATCATTTATTTCTTCCAGTTTTCTAAAATACATCTAGGGGCATTCTTCTTGTACTCTCAAATTACAAATCACTGCAGGAACACAGACAGCAACCGCTCACAACCACGCTGCCTTCAACCCACTCACCCCGAAACAAAAAAAGAAGGCAGTAGGTGTTGCAGGCAGTGGAAAAGCCTGGCAAGTGCAGAAAACATCCCTATATTGGCAGCTCATCACGGAACACCGTGCCAAATCAACAGCCCCTACGTGCCTGCCCTCCTCTCATCTCCAGAGACCAGGACCCAAATCATTTAAAGAGTAAAAGCAGCACCTCAACTTCCCTATGGGATTCCAAGGCATGCAAGGGTAGCACGCTAAAAGCCAAGATCAAGCATTTCCAGTCACAACTTGCAAGCACTGCAGCTTAGAGCATTAATTGCAGCTTCCAGTGGTGGTCTGCATGGTCCCGAGGCAGAGCCTCACAATGTACAACAGCACCCTGAGGACACACAGACCTTCCCAAAACCATCCTGCATTAGGGAATGGCTGTGTCTCTCAGCTGTTCAAAAAACCACTGTCTTGACATCGTGGCAACTGAAACAAAAGGCAGCAAAGTGATCAGAAGCCCCTGAGTATAAACAGCTCCACCACTCACACTAGTGAGGAGACAGCCTTAAGAAGATACTTTACAGTGCCAAACCACTGCACTGTCAATGATAAGGCACAAACTCTGTCACACAGGCTGGGGGATGTGCTGGATATAACTTCAACAAGACCAGACAGTGAAATGCTTGGGTGGCATGCATTTGCTACCATCCCCATGACCAGAAAGAAACATGCCCTAAAAAGCCAGCAATGAAGAAAAATCAGGATTACAGGAACCCATAAGAAACAAATTACAAAAACTCTTAGAGATCTTGGGAAGAGGAATTCTGTTTTAGAGTCACAACCACAGGGCACAGTCAACATTCTCACAAATAATAAACCATATGTTTACAATAATTTTTTCAGTAAGAGAATAGCTGTAATTTGGCTGGTTTTTTTCATATCCAGTCTCAGAGAAATCCTTAGATTAACACAGAAAGGGAAAGAATTTCTGTAAAAAGAGAGAGGGAAAAGGCAAGACTTCAGTATGCATATTTAACAGTGAAAGGAGGAGGAAGAGGAGGAGAAGGAAGAAGAATTCCCTCCCGTTCCCGGGGCTGTACATCCAGTAGAGCTCTCAGTTGCACAACCCACCCGGGGGGGGCTCCGGGAGGTTGAAGCCCCTGGGCTGACTGCCAGGCATGTCTGCCCCACTTATCAGTGCAAATGCCAGACAGACCATGGAACAGAGCTTCCCAGTTTTAACTGTTAATATATCAAGGTTTTATTTGGAAAGAAGCCAGAGACTTGAAATCTTAAATTATAACTTGTTTTAAAAGCTTTTTCAAACATGGAGAAGTAACACTTTAGAAGAGCTAGACAGAAACACAAGTAATTATGAAACAAGGTCACAAGTAGCTGTCAGGAAGATTTTAAGATGGCTCCCACTACAAGAATTTCCCAGGCAAGCAAGCTCTCTGGAAGAGGCAGTTCATAAGAGTTCATCCAAGGATGACCCATTTTCTAATCACAGCAGCAACTGAACACAGAAGTGTAAAAGGAAAATAAATAAGAAAAAGGCTACAGCCCTGTGCAGGAGACTGAAAGCTAGGAGTGAAAAGCCCATATTCGACAGAAAAAGAAAGGCAATTTATGTAAAGTGATGTCTGCATGTGGCTAACAAGTTTGAGGGAACATAAACAAACAACAAACAAGCGCTCTAGAGAACCTGCCAGGAATCAGAGTGAGCACACAGCAGGCAAGCACTGATCAGAACCGGTGCTCCTCTGCCAAACCCATCCCCTCTGCACTTACAGCTTTGTAGACTTAGGCCACTGAGATAATGAAGAGGCCTTAAACTCTCAGTTTTACAGTGACATTCAGTCTGTGTTTAATGATTTCTGAAGCACAAATAGCATGTTCTGGATGTAATATTTACATAACTTATTTTGCTGTTTGTATAACATAAGCAATTACCACTGGTTTCCAGTGTGCTAATCATCCACCAAAACCGAGAAGTACATGAAGTAGGCAAATAAGCTGGGAAAAAACCCAAGGGTTGCCATAGTTTCAATTATTTTCCAAAACAAAGCACTCTCACTAAGCAGATTCCAATATATTAAAAGCACAGAGCCCTAATCTCTTAAAAGCAGGTTGCACAGAGGGCAAAATAAAGACTGTGGGATGAGGGAGGAGTTCCATGTTTTATGATAGAGCATATCCAAAATTATCAAACACCAAACGTGTCCTCTTGATATACATAAACATTGCAACTTCTTTACCATTCACTTTTTTCTCCTAAAAGAAAAAGCTGACTTTGTGCTAAGCCTGCACTAAATTTTATTAACTGCTAGATGCTGTAATTGTACTGTCATTGCTGAAGAACTATCTGATCTTTACTTGTGGACTAACAAGATTTTCTGACCCCTTGTGTCAGCTTACTTAAAAAGTTCTGAACAATGTTCAAACATATAGGGTGACTAGATTTCCCACGTGAAGGACCTGTAATACAGGAATGCACAGAAGATACTTTACCTGTAGCTCAGAGAAGCTGTAAGGTGTCAGCTAAAAACTGCAGCAAGTTCAAATTTTGGTGTCAGAATGCAGGAAAGGGAGTAGGTGGGACAACAATCCCAACAGTACCAGGAATGTTACATCACCTGAGACAGCACCAGGCTATCATTTATACACACAATACAGGCTCACAACATCCAAGAGGGGATGCAGGTTAACATGCAAAAGTGGCTGCTTGTAACCCACAGTCTCTTTATGCAAACCTTTCTGGCACCTGCTCTCTGTGGAAACCTCTCTCACTCACCAAAATGTCTCAGGTTGGCTCTTAAATTTCATCCTCAGCTGTTTCCTCATTCTGTCCTCTAGCAGCCACATCACAGATAAAACAAAGATTACCTCCAAACAGAGTTTTAAGGAAATACATAATTCTCTGCTCAGAAATATAAGAAATTCCTTCCAGATGAGTATGACTTTATAGCTACGTACAAAATCATGGACAAAATTGAACACATGAAAGCCTTTAGGTGAATTCAAAGGCCAAGATGCAGCAAATTCTAAAAGGCATTGCTAAGAGCATCTCCAAATTACTAGAAATGAACACTGGGGAAAACAATGGAGAATGGCCGCTTTAAATTGACCAGCATCCTTTTTATTTTCTGCTATTTTTATTAAGAATAAGTAAAAACCTTGCCAAGTTGCAGCCTTGATTTTTTAATGAATCCAAGCAAGAACTATCTAGGCAGCACAGCCATATGTACAATTATAGAAAGGTCAAGATGGAAAAAAGCGCCAGTGACCTCCTGAATGGAAGAACAGAAAAATCACACCAGAGGATGCTCTTAAAATATTTGGCATTTTTGAGGGAAGAGCAGCACAATAGGTGCAGTCTCTTCAAGATTTTCAACAGTTTAGAAAAGAGTATGAATATTAATAGAGCATGAAGCTGAGCTATTAATAGTTTAGGCCTCTGGGGTGAGCATAAAAGAGACTTGAGCAATACACAGCATATTAAGGCAGCTTACTAACTAACAGTATCACTCCAGTACAATATATATCTATATTAATGAACAACAACCTTGTTTTAGGGATATTGGGCAGGGCAGGAAAGACTAGATATTCAAATCAGCCTCATCTCTCCTTACGATTTGTTACCAAAAAAAGCAGGTTAAAAAAATGTATCCTTTGTTTTGCAGTAACAGGTAATTAAAGATGTTGACAGTGTGTAAGACCATTTCATGCCCCTAACATTTTAGCCCTTACCCGTTCCTGCATCCTCCACTGCACAGGCTTAACATTCTCTCAGTGCATCTTGTTTTGTACAGACACCACTTCAAGTTTTGATAACACCCTCTACACATTTTCAAAACACATCAAAACCAACTTCATTCATGCATTTTCCCAGCCTTCCTTTTATGTAAGCATTTTCCTTGTGACAGCCACACTTTCATAAACTGATACTGATCTCTAGGTAATATATTGAGGCATTCAAGGAACATGAAATTCCTTGTCAGTAATGTAAAGTAACGTGCACGGGATAGAAACCAGTGCTAAGTTTACATACACAATGATGGGTCTCTGAACCACCCTTCTCTGCTCTAGAAAGAGGTCATGGAATTACAATACACAGTTCTGGTTCCGCAAAAACTTTCTCAGCTGGTAGTTTCTCCACAGTGGTTAAAAAAACCCACACCAAACTATTACAGCAACACCTGGATGTATCTGTTACAGGCTACAGACATTAAGTGGGCCAAGTTTTATTAATAGACAAGACATCTTTGCACTGTATTATGCAAACATACAAAGTACTCCTTGAATGTTTGCACAATAACATAACAAACACCATGTAACAAATGTCAAGACTTCTCTGTCCTATAGCTATATTTAAGGAATGTAATATACTTCATCTAATGCCCAAAATGATAACTGAATGGGTGAAATTAAGCAACTAGTACAAGTCAGGAAGAATTCACCTAGCCAGTCTACAAGGGCTGAAACTCTTCCATCTGCCCATGGATTGACATCTCCCATAAAACAAACGCTCCATCTCCAATCTGCCAGTCCTGTTCCTCAAGGGAAACCTATAAAACATCTTTCACAATAAGCCTGGGAACTCAAGTTCATAACTCCACTGGGTTCAGAAAAAAACATGGGCTCAATAGAGATATTGGATTTCTGGCACATTATAATGTTATCTCACACTAACCCCCTCACATGCCACAACCTATAATCTGCCAGGCTCCCTCTTTCCCCTAGGAGATAACCTTATCATCTCCTCCTTTCCTCTTCTACCTCCCTTGTAAGGAAACAATAATTTCTTCGGCCTTGAACAGAGGCAAAGTAATGACATTTTGTGTAGCTATGACGCATTTTGTTTAAATGGGCAGGTCACATACTACACACTTTTTTTTGTCACCTCTACCATCTCAATATAAAAAGAAATTCAGTCAGACCCTTGATTATTCTGGATGGGATACTATAAACAAAGAGGTGTGAAAATGCAAAATGGCATAAACCACAGAGTGGAAAATGACAAAGTGCTGCAGATGAAAAGTTTCTGAGGGAAAAGGCTAAAGAGCAAATGAACCACTTTTACTTGGATTCCTCCAAGACCAGTACCAGTTGAATATGATAATAATGCAGTTTGGAAGCACAAAGGCAACTAAAACCACAGACTAACACAACTACAAGATGGGATCTGTAGAATCATGAAACAAGCAACAACAGTCGCCCTCACCTTGTCCCTGGGAGCTTGGCTGAGCCTTTGTGAACAAATCTTTGCTACCCAATTCGGGAGATAAACTGTTTTCTTAACCTATTTTATTGAAGCAGGTAACAAAATGTAGTGTATCTTTGTGGAACAGTCTTGGGGGTTTTCACTGGGCCCACACAGAACTGTTCATATACCACACTCACAAGCATTAACCACAGTTTTTTTCAGAAATGGTCTAAAAGATACCTAGTTCACTGAACTCTAAACAAATCTAAAATTTAAAGCCCATGGCTTCTATTTTAGATCTGAGAGAGGACTTGCATATCCAAACACCTAGTTTTCCATACTATACCAATCAGTCTAATAAAATTATTACATCTGCCCATAAATCTTGCCCTTCCAAGCCAATGGGAAAAATATCAGAATCTGAAAAAGAAAACAGAACACATCCCTATGCGCTGTATGAATACTTGGGTTTTGTTTTACCAACTCCGAATGAAAGCACAATGAAGCAAAGAGCTCAGCCCTTCAGAAACTTTTAAGATTAAAAGAGCACACACCATCAAGAGGATCCTTCAAAAGGAAAGTCAATTCAATTTTCTTGCACTCGTAACTCAAATATATGAACTGGAGCACAAACTGCTTTTAAAATACACTGAAAGAAGAAGAAAAGAAACCAAAAAACACGCACAAAAAACCCCAAACCTCCCAGCCAACATAGTGAAGCCTTTAAAAAGAAAATTAGGATTTCTAAAGAAACGGCACTTACACCATCATGGTGTGCATGTCAATGTGCAAACACACAAATGTTGGCAGAAGAAGAGAGGCCTTGGAGATGCCAAGTTCTTATAAGCCTCCTGAAAAAGACAGATAGAGGAAATACATCTATTGCAGCTTCCACTAGGAAGGGTCCAGAGGGAGCCCCACTGAACTACTGGATACCAAAAAGTCCACATGGGGCTTTGGTGTCTAACGAGCTGTAAACAAACAAAGTCACAAGTAAAGGCTTCATTAGTTTTGCTCCTTATAGAACCACTAGATGTGCTTCTTAATGCGTTATTAATTCATTGAACTCATTGCCAGAAGATGGAAGCTAAGGACTTAATTAAAAAAATTAATTCATGGAGAAAGCTAGCAAGCTTTATATTTGAGAAGCTAAGGGATATAAATTAAAGCCTAATTTTTAGGACAGTAAGATAATCACAGGAGTTAAAGAAACAACCTTCCTTATGGACACTTTGTTGGCATCTGATGCCATCCCTCTAGAGAAACAATTTTGCAATAGACAAACTCTAATCCCAGAATCTCACTGCACAAAGTCACTTACATGTCTCAGATTTTCCATTAAGGGGATTTGAACCAATTCCTGCCTGAATTGAACCACATGATTTGAACCAAGTCCTGTCTCATATGATACAAGCGTGACTGGCAAGATTTGAGACCTGATCACTGTACTCGCACTCATTTTCTATCCAAGATTCATAAGAACTGAAATTTCTACAATTTTAATACATGAAAGTTGTCACATCGCAGGTCACTGATGTATCTTCATGCTGCCTAAAATCTCTTTTTGTCCTTCAAGGTTTCGTGAACACTTAAGAGTTTGGGGTTTACTCTATTCAGTAGTTTGGGTGTTTTGGGCTATTTTCATTCCGGAGAAGCCCCATCTTTTGAGACTGAATTTTCTGTGTTAACTGATCATTGCTCAAGCTTGTGCAACCAGCGCAAAGTACTCAGGCAATTCCCCTCATATGGCTTGAGCACTTGGGCATTCAGACTGTATGTGGGCCATGACTAGAAGTTGCATCCTCAGATAAAACCAATACACCCATGTCTTCTGCTCATTGAGAGGTAGTAATTTCAAAAACAGTTTAATGGATGGCCAAATTCTGGCTTTGTTCACGCTAGTATGACTAAAACTTTCTTAGGGTGAACCCAGGTGTTAGCTCCCTGAAAAAGTATGCAAATTAAGCACAGAACTGGAATCTGAAAGTTTAAATTCTCCTGTTTTATCTCATCTAAAAATAAAGGCTGTATGTTTTGGGAGACATCTCCTCCCTATGGAAAGTACTAGAATAATGAAGAATTTCTTTGCTTACTGCTCTTTATTTTTTTCCTCTCTGATGAGTACCTGATCATTTCTCTCATTGCTTCTATGTAGCAGCACATTGTGGCAGATGAGAGGTTTTAAAAGAGGACTCCCACTTTGGAAACTGTGCTGCTAGCTACCATTTTCAAACCCATGTTCCCCAAAAAACCCACACTTCTACACTGCATTTGAGACAGACTAGTCATCCATAAGACTGAGTTGTTCAGAAACAATTTACCCTAACAAAAATTGGTCCACCTCCATCATACTAATTTTACTGGTGAAGCAGGAAATATTTTCTCATTCTCCTATCTTTATTTTGCCAACATGATAAAAAAAATGCTCTCAAAATATTGCAGTGCAAAAAGTCCAAGCAAGACCAAGTCCAAGTCTCAGCAAACATAAAGAAAAAGTGATTCTCCTACGGAACATGTACTAAATGCTCAGTATTTCAATTCCAGATCCAAGAGCATTCAGTTTCTCCCTCGGAACATTTAAAAAAAAATAAAGCAAACAAACAAAACCTAAGCCAGATTGTACATATGTATTTTTGGATGAATATTAAGAATTCAATAAGAAATGTGGAACACTAAGCAGGTATTGCCCTTGGCTGCACATTTCTATTCTGTTCGAGTAATTCATTAGGAGGTCAAACCAATGAAGAACTCAGTTGACACTGAAACAGTAACAGTCCTTGTAGAACACGTATGAGTTACATATCAAGAGATAATGCTCAGAGCTGCCACACAGAGTCAGGAAAGTTTCACACAACGTTTGGGAAAAAAATCTGAAATAGTCCAATCTCTGGCAGAGTCACCATATGGAGGAACATACGTTCTGGCCACTCAGCATAGCTCTGCTGCCAGCAATGATAGACTGAACTGTTTCTTTACAAGGTACATTCCCATAAGCAAACATAAGTAAATCCTGTCCAGAGAGGGTCAGACAGTTCATCTGAATCTTTATAGTAATAAAAGGAACAAAAGAAAACATCACATTCCAACAAACACTTTAGCATGCAAAATGGTAAAAAAAATAAAAAATGAAATGAGGCTAAACTCCAAGCACATGGCACGGGATGCAAAAAAAGATACTCAAACCTATTTAGACAGTAATACGTTTATCTCTTGATACAATATGAGATGTTGTTGTCAGTGTGGTCAAAAACCCAAATAATTAGACATCTGTGGGAGATTTCTTCAACTTCCTTAAGCCTCCCAGTTTATTGCATGTCTACTTTATTGAAGCATAAATAGAAAATAGGAAGGCAGAGACAGGACAAGCTCCAAATAAATGCTGGCCACTCCATGCCACCTGGCAGAGACATCAGCTACCCCACACTCTGTGCCACAGTAGAACACACCAACAGCTGCAGTGGAAGAGCTGCTGAGCTGTGCAAGGCTGGAGCTTTGCCTCACTGGATTAAGTGCCCACAGCCCACACCAATCTAAGGCCAGATGAGGGCTGATGGATCCGGCTGGGGTAGCTCACCAGACTGTCCCCACTGCCCATTTTCCCTTTCCTTGCCCCTCAGGAGCAGCTGTAAGCCACTTCGAGCCATCTGGGGACAAGGTGTGGCTGGATAACACTGCTACTGGCTACAGGACTTTACAGTGAAGTCTCCAGGAACCTGTGCATAATTCTGCCATCACAGCTGCTTTCACTGTGAATACCAGCTTAAGAGATCCTTCAATTGCTTTATGTGTTTTTAAATCATCAACTTTCACACAATTAGCTATGATTTAGCTGAAGTAACTCTCTGACTTCTTTTAACTTTTAACTTCTTTGAAAGACGTCAGGTGGTAACTGCTTATAATTCCACTGTAAATCCAGCTGCTTCCAGCAGGTCTCAAAACACAGATGCCTCTGAAATCTGGTCACATAAACAAAATGCAAAACCATTACAGTCATTGCAGAGACTGACATGACGACAGTGAGTTTCAGATCAGACTCTAGAGCTGTGTCCTTTTATCCTGTTGTAGTTTCTTCCATCAAATCATCTGCCTTTGAGTTGAACCAAAGACTGTCAATCAAACTCTACCTTTAAGCCATCGGTTCAGCAGCTGTAAAGAGCTCAAGTGTTCAGCCCAGAAGAGAATGGGAAAAATAACAGAATATAATGTACTATAAAGGCTATCAATTTGCTGAGCCCGCCATTAACTTTCCCTGAGTATAAGATAAAATTTGTGAGGCTTAATTGACTTCTGCATCTGTCATTCCTACCTAGTTTTCCCATGTAAAAACAATGGCTAAACCCACAGAATTTGTCCTGTGAATAAGGAACCAACACTGGTAGATTCCTCTTGGGAGTACTTGCACTGTTTTGTGTAACACCTACAATCTGGAGTGCACTCACCAAAGACACAGTACAACCAGTCCAAACCAGCAAAGAACAAGATTTCTGTAAGTCAAAGCTCTGGCCTGGATTATCTCATGCAGCCACAGGGTTTTTGTTGCCTTTGTGCTCTCCCATGTGCTATTGATGTGTTTGTGGACCACCCGTCTGCAGCAGCTGCAATGTGCATCGATAGCGACCAGCACAAATGTAAAACACTCCGAGTTCCAAAAGGTGCCTCTTAAGGCCTTGTGGTATTTAAGAAGAGAGAAAAGGAACAAAGACCATCTGTTACTGCAAGCTAAATAACAATTAAGTTATCTATACATAAGGCAATCTGGACAAAAAAATCTTAGTATCAAATTTCTGACTGAATGCAAAAAGGAACTGAAGCACACATTTAAATTAAATATGCAGGATGGCTGACATATCTGTATGTTGATTCAGCTCTTCATTGTAAGAAAAACGAAAACTAACAAACAAAAAACCCCACTGATACAAGTCCTTTAGCATTCCTTACCTTGGAACCTGCCAACATAGTTTTCAGCATTTTTGTTCCTTTTCCAATACCGACCACTGCAGAGACAGAAGAAGAAATGCTACGTGAAAACCAGCCCTGCAGTTCCCTCATTCAACACCATTCACTACTAAATATTATGCTAGTCAGAAACACAGCCTTTCATGCCCTGTTAGCAAATGAAGAGAGTCAACACTTTTGAGAAACTATCTCTGATGTTCAAATATGGGACTAGTGAAGGAAAAAAGCCTAAAGCAGGAGATAAATAACCTTCATCAATTGTTAAAATACTTTAATTCAATCCCTAGATTTATTTATCTTCTAATTGCCAAATAAATGAATAGTACAATTAACACTCTCTGGTTTGATGAAGGCTATGGCTCACTAATAATGAATGTAGCCTTCACTGTTGGCAAATAGCCCTTTTAAAGGTTGATAGTGACCAAGAGTAATACAGCCAGGACAGCATAATGAAATTGTTTATCAGGCTTACACTGAGAAAATAAAATAATCAAAAGGTCCAACTGCCTCAGTCAAAAAACCTTTTATAATCAAACCTTCCTATTATTGTGCACGTACAGACTACTGTCATTCCAATCTTACACCACTATTCTAAAAACAGCAATCAGTCAGCTTTTCATAAATGAAAGGGACAGAAAAAGAGCTCTATTTTATATTTTACTTTAAAGCTCTTTACAAGGTACTTTCATTTAAAATGCTCTCCTATTGATTTTTTCCACATACAACAATACAAAGAAAATTTTAGAAGGAAATTACCCTTGTGTACAACTCATGGAATAGGTATCAGCTTATGTACTTGATTTTAATAAAACTACAGGAGTTAAGGGAGCTTTCAGGAAATTAGCTTTGTGTTAGCCAGGGGCCAGGACCAAAAACGTCAAAGTGACAATGAACTTTTTTTTTTTTTTCAAACAGCCCAAATATTTAAGTTGTGCTCTAATGTTTCTCCATCTTCACACTCTGAAACTCATTACATTCTCTCCTACTCTCAACTACTTCTCCTCTTATTTCTGAGGGTTTTTAGTCACACATGCCCTTGTACTTGTGCTTTTGTGTACCTTCAGTTGAGCCCATTCCTGTCATTTGCCAGATAGGGAAGAGCTGCAAGAAGGCTCAGAAAAGGAGATAAGCCCACAGATAAAACTTTGTAACCAAGCACTTCTCTTGCAACACAATGACATCACTGACACTTCAACAGCTGAGCTGAAGTTTGCTGAAAGGTGTCTAGAGATTCAATAGAATAATTTTAAAGAGACATTGAATGCTTTTGTGAACAAGACACACTTTTCCCCATTAATCATCAGCTTGTGGTGCACATATATTATTGAACGGTGACATAAACTAAATTTGCCGCACTACATTAAACTTAGCAAGGTTCAACTGAATATTTACTTTTTATACTTTTTCACTTTTTCTTCTATTATGGAAGCATAATTCATTTCTGCCATATAAAAATAAGCCAAATGCAATTCCCATTATACAACAACAAACACCAAACTGGAACTACAGCTCTAAAATGAGATATTCACTAAGACTTGACCTTGCCTTTCTCTCACGTCATAGATCACTGACCTCTATCTCCAAGGTCCTTCCTCATCTACATTTGCTGTCAGTAAGAGAAGAAATAGAAAAGCATATTTTTGATGAAAAGCACTGCTCAGTTATTGGCAGTAATTCACCGATTTCACTTGGCACACTAAGCAAGACTCTGTATCGACTCATTCCCATGAACAAAGTTATAGACATGCAATACTTAAATCTGGGAAACGGCAGTATAGATCAAAAAAGGTTTCAGAAAACAAATACTTCTATTATGCTACTGTCTGTGAGGAAAGAAAGCTTTCTGCTCCACCACCCCATCCTGAAAAGCAGCACACATACTCTTTCATACTTGTTTCTGCTGCATCCTTCCCTCTCTCCTCATTACCTTACTCAAACCCCCATTTCCGTTCCCACTCCTCTCCAGTTTTGTCCTTTCCAATCTAGCCACCACTGATTTTTCCCTGTATGGTTTGTATGGCGGTGGAATGAAAGATCCTATGTCTTTTTTCAATCCATTCACAGCATATTAAGGTGATGCCTTCTCTTGTCTTTACCAAGCACACCAAGCCCAAGTACTTTTTGTCATGCCACAGAAGCAGGCTTTGGAGACTGCTGGGTATCAGAGAACAGCAGGAGAAGCAATTAAGAAGCATAAGTGATTTTTCATTTCCTATGGATCAATTCTGTTGACTTTGCACAACGAGAAACAGCATGTTCAAAGGGAACATCTGTGTAAAAGAAAAATGTTTGCTTCAGCAACACACACAGAATTGTCATGTGAGTGGCCACACACTACAGGAAATGAGAACAAAACAAGCTAGTGCTCACTTCTAGCCCAAGAATGTTACATTCTGCAGGGTTCACAAGTAACAGAAACAATTACGAGCCTAGAGGCCTCCACCAGTAACAGTCAGAGCAACCAACTTCCCCTTGAAGCTGAACTCTTTTTGGGAGAGATCATACTTCAAAACTCAGTGCCTTTACTTTCAGTGCATACTCCGAGCTGTACCTGTTGATTTCCAACAGCAAAAACGTATTGCTGTTATTTCTTCAAGCCAAGTAGAGCTACAAGGCTATGATTTAAGAAAGCTGTCATTTGCATGTTACTTATCAATAAAACTATTGGTAACAAAATACGATGAGGGAATAATCACACCCACAGATGAGTTTTTAAACACCAGCAATTGTCACGTCCTGTTCTTTACTAAAACAATGGAATTCCATAAAAGGATTGCTATTAAAAGACAAAACATCTTTGGTGACTCTTCTTTATGAAGCAAGACAGGACAGGAAGTAAAAACTGCTTCTGTGCTGAGGCTCAAAAAAAGCAGCAGCTAAATTGCTCTTATACATCTTTCATTTGGCAAGTATTACAGCCCTAAAGGCTTCCTCAAAATCCCAGGAAAGCATTACTTTGAGACAAAATACTTCAACAAACTATGATGACTATAAATCCCCAGCTTAAGTTTAAAAAGCCATCAATTTCTGAGGTAATTTACAATTCATTACACAAGAGTCTGTATTTTCCTGTAATAACCCACCAGCTATTTCAGGATTTGGGAAGGTGAGGCAGGAAGAGAAAATACAGCCTTCTGTTAAGAAACATGTTACATGCATGTAAAAGTATATGCTGAGGAAATTTAACTCAGACCACTCTTCCACAGTAATTTATCCTTCCCCCAAAACCTGCCCCAGATATCCCAAAATGGTCCCCCACCTCTGATTTCAGTAGGCATGAAAATGTTTCCTGAAATCATCTTTTGATGACTATAATTATGTTTTTCATTACCCAGAACTCCTGCTGCTGCACTGTCCAAAGTTCCTCCATGTCCAATTTTCAGAACCTGATTTCTTTTGTTCTCATTTGTTTGCACACCAGCTTCTGTAAATAGAAATTGAAAGGAAGCATTACAGGATAACCTTTAAACACAGGAAAAAATAGCACATATTTCCAGACTGCTAAAGAAAATAATATTCAAATATTTAAACTATTAATTAGTAGTGCAGAAATTACTGTCCTGCAGAAAATCAATGATTCATTTAGATCTACTCCCAAGCTCAAATAATTTGCAAGTTATTTTCACTTAGGTTCTAATGAAGTCTCACATAATCTGATAAGCAGGAGTTCAGAAAACACTGGTAGCAAACCTGGTTCACCTGTGAAGTTTCAATAACAGAGAGTGCAAGAACCAGCAGCTGCATTCCCACATCATCCATTATACACAATTTTTATGCTACATAATCTGAGCAATTCTTGATGTATTCACTGCATTGTATGTGAACACATTTACTTGCATGTTTGCAGCCCTGTGGAAGTTCTGCAGTGAACTGAACTTGCTCACTGACACTGTCAGTGTCTCAACCTACCAAACTTCCTATGTAGCTGATTACTCCAGGAATTTTTTGGACTCCAGTGCCCCTTATTTACTAGTATTAAATATGACAAAATGGTCTAAGCTCCCTTATCTGTATCTATTATCTCTCCATTATGCCTTTCACTTTAGGGAATCAGATGTTTCCTTACAAAACTGAATTGGAAGTCTGTGCTTACACTATAGTTCACTACAGAGTAAAGCAGCCTGAAAAAGCACTCACTAGTCTGAAAGTATGTTCTCACTTCACCAGCAAGCGCCCAAAACCCCAGATTAGATGAACAAGTCCCCATATCCATTATAAAGAGAATCTAGGCCACAGTCCCTCACATCTCTACAATGACCACAGTTTTTTCCCTAACATCTGACACGCAGGCTTTGCTGTACTCAGGAGAAGCCACTTCTGCAGCCTGTGTCCAGGGCTCTCAAACTCCCTGCCACACCGTGGTTCTCACGCTTTAGCTGATTATTATTTTAGTGACAGTAGGTGGTGGGGGCACAGCGGGATGCCCTGCCAGCTCTGTGCTGCAGAGACGCTGCCAACACCCACTCGGGCACAGGGGGCAGACAGGGGGGCACACATGGGGGCACACAGGGGGACACA
>VWZF01002074.1:1573744-1634734 GCA_013396755.1 Sclerurus mexicanus
GGTTCTCAGAGCGCAGAGAAGGCGGCGCGGCGGCCCCAGCGCCGCAGCCGCGCCGGGCCGGGCCGCGCTGCCCCGCAGAGCGCCCTGCCCGCAGCCTGCCCTCACCTGCCAGCAGCCTGCCCTTCAGCAGGTTGAGCACGCCGGCCGAGGTGGGTCCCTTGGGCTTGTAGACGGCGAAGAGCCCGCTGAGCGAGAAGAGCCTGTCGGCCGCGGAGCCCAGCACGGCGCCGCCCGCCTCCCTGGCGGCCATGCTGCCCTGGCGGGGGCGGCGCCGGCACCCGGACCGGCCCGAGGCCAAGCGACCTCAGCAATGTGTGCATTGAACAACTTGTACGGTGTATTAGTCCAAGTGGTCGGACTTGGCCGCGGGGTTGGAGGCTCCCCTGCCGCTCCTGTGGGGGATGAGGGTGGGCAGAGCAAACCCTGCCATGTCCTGCACGGAGCTTCAACTCGTACACAGCGTTTAGCACTGAAACCAGGTCGCACCTTCCAGCCAAGATCTCCGGGCACTTGATGGGGGTGGGAGACTCCCTGTGAGGGGCAGGATAAGGATAGGAAAGGGTGAGGATGAAGAGGAGCAAGGGGGACCCTGCCGCTGGGCCCCGAGGTGCAGAGTTGACAAACCCCAGGCCTAAAGGTTTAACAGCGCTTAAAGCACTCAATAGCTTAAGCTAACCGATTTAAGCTAACCGATTTAACAAAGGATTAACATAGAATTTATTATAGGTGCAACCGTAACTCACAGGCCTGACCTACAAATCTGAAGTATGGAAGAATCTAAGAGAGAAGCATTCCTAGTGCATTTGCCACAGCGTATTCACCCTTGCACACACACAGACCCAAAGGAGTCGGTACAAGGTACATACCTGAGAAGGATTCCTCTCGAATTCAGTGAAATACTCTCGTGTGATGCCTTTGCATCCTGTCGACAGGTGAAGGGCTGAGCCTGCAGGAGTGGGGGTGTCAGCCCAGGCTCCGTCGCTGTCCTTGGCGATGGTCCCCAAAGGACAGCAAAGTGGATGTGCTGCTCACAGCCCACTGCGGGCTGGGAGAGCTCAAAGGGGCTCAGCAACACTGTTGATAGGGTCGCAGGAGACTTGGCCTTAGTCATCGTGATTTTCCATCCTGGCTGCAATTCAGGTCAGTAACAAAAATGTTATTCCACTTGGCTTGTTATTCAGGCAAGAAAAGGAAGTTTCCAAGGCTGTTTGTTAAAAAGCAGGAGCTCATTAGACAGCACAAGTTCCTGGGAGCAGACAGTGTGTGTGATACACTCAAGAGGGGCTTAGCCCAGGTGCTGTTTGCCAAGGCCAAGGCCTAATGAGCATTTCTGAGACCACAGTGTGGCCTTTGGCAGGGGGAGAAAGAGGGGATCTTCTGGGCAGCAAGGAGGATAGCTAGATATTGGAATGGGCTGCACAGGGAAGTGGTGAAGTCACCATCCCTGGAAGTGTTTAAGGAAAGACTGAATGTGACACTTAGTGCCATGGTCTAGTTGACATGGTGGTGTTGGGTCGTAGGTTGGACTTGATCTCAGAGGTCTTTACCAACCTAGTTGATTCTGTGATATTCTTCTGACTAGTTCCTGTGTCCATTAATCTTCCTGCCTTCTTACATATCATGTAAGAGAGTGCTGTGAAGTCTTCTTTTAGATCTCTCACCTCCTTACCTAAGTAGAGTGTGTGAGATTTCCTCTTCAGGCCTGGTTTGTACAGACTCATTTCTCTGACAACATTCCCAGGGCATTTGAGCAAGTTATGCTTGAGCAAGGCACTGAAAGCTTGGATATTTCATTCATGGATTTCATTTATTCATTTGTAAGAGCCTGCAGATGAAACCACACAGAGATTCTGTTACAGAGAAAAAAATACATGGCTGTGCAAGGACTGTGCATGTTCCCAGACTTTCCCAGAGCCTGAGAGAAGCAAATCTTCCTGCTGAAGTCAGTGGCTGTCTCTGTGCAGAGCAGGATCAAGGTCCCTTGGTGGATTTGCAGTCACACCTTCCCCAGCAGCTGCACGGGGCACGGAGCTTCCAGCTGCAGCTGTCACCACTGCATCCATGACATAGGGAACAGCTTTCTGCCACCAGCAGTGCTGACCAGCCTCCTCTGCACACCTGCTGTGTGCATTATTAACCAGGCACCTTACTTGCTTAGATCTCATCTACAGAGCTGTATGTAATCTGGCTGTGGAAATATTTGCTGTTACCATAAGATGCGAGGGTGGATTCCCTGGTGAGTGGTACAGGTGGCTGTCTTTGCAGGACGTGGAAGCGAGTCCTTCTCCAGAAGATAAAATGGCAAAGCCACACTTGGGTAAAAGGTCAACAGGAAAATTGCTACTGATTTACATGGAGTTAGAATTTAAGCAGAGTTGTGGAAGGCATGTTGTAAACTCTGGTTAAGTTTTTATTGCAGACATGGTTTAATCAGGTTGGTTGAAAGCTATTCTCACCAATTCCCTCCTAAAAAGAGTTTAAACACAGATGGCTCTGTACATGGGCTCAAGCAAAACTATTTAAGCATGACTATGAAATGGTGTTAGGAAGCTTCCAAGCAGGGAGATAGCAGCCTGAGGAATGAAATGCAAACCTGTCACACAGACATGACCAGCAATATCTCATTGGGTTAGCAGTGAACACACCACGAAGGATCACAAAAGAGGGAGATTATACAGAAATGAGAGCTCCACTCTCGGCATAAAGTTGTCCTTAATGCAAAGAGCACCTCAACTTTCTAATAATGCAGTGGCAGACATGCTCCGTGAAAAAACTCCCTGTACTGCCTTCTCAGGACTGACAGTGATCTAAAATCATGTCATTAACCTGGCACAGGTACAGGCCATGAGCTGAAGGGCGATGTCTGATCCCCAGCACTGTTTCCACAAATGGCAAAAAGTTTTCTTTTCTTTTCTTTTTTTTTTAATTTGGGGTGAGGTAAAGGTATCTACAGAAACTACCCCCAATTTCATTTTTAGTATTGAGCAGGAAGTTCTTGTAGGTCTCCCAAATTTCTGCATCAGCAATTAAAATACAACACTTTGTTATTGCAGCAGATGGAGTCTTTGAAGGCTTAGAAAGATGTTTGTTTTGACTTCAGTGGGCATTGGATAAGGGCCCAAAATTAGAATTGTGAAAAACAATTAATGATTGTCAGTATTTTAGTTAACTGGAAGTATATGTGTGCATAAATCACACATGGGGCAAGGTTATTTGTGGGGCAAGGTTATTCAGCATTCAAAATGGTGGGAATGGTGCACAAAACTGTTCATCTCAAGGGCTTTATTTCAGATTTTCCTTGTGTTGCTTGTGATTAAAAGTCATTACCATCTGCTCAGTAGCTTATTTGAAATGAGATGTTTATCTCCAACGATTCCTAGCCAAGCCAGGATTCACAGCAACCAGAAGCATGATTAGCGTTAGTGACTTTATTTGCAACCTTAATAAAGGGCTCAGTAAATGGCTGAAAGGACGATGTTGGTTTATGTGTGGAACATGACAGACCAAACCCTCCACTCAGGTCTCTGGAACTGCACAAAGCAATGACTCAAGGTCCTGGTACAATTATGCTTTATACCGAAGAGGTGGCGGATGGTAGCTGTTGTACATGCAAACAGCAGATGAGCGCTTTTGCAGAAGAGGAGAAATGCCTTACTGGCTTGTGCAGGACAGATGCAACACTTCCTTCTGCCTCATCCAGCAAATGCTCACTGCTCTGTGTGCTTTCACCCTGGCTTTGTATGAGGTTACACTCACAGACCACAATGCAGAAGAAAATGGGGCTGCATTACAGCTTTTGAAGTAGATTCAGCAGCAACAGGCCAGTTCTATATTTGTGCTCACTTCGTATTCCAGCTTTATCATCTGTAGCCAAATCAGAGCAAACAATTGCAAGGAGGTCAATCACAGCTCATGGTCTTCCTGTAAAACGAAGAGTTGCAGCTGTTTGAAAGTTCAGGTCATAGTCATGTAAACAGCTCCCTTGTCAGCTAGAGGGATTTTGTCTGTAACAGGAACTATCAAAGCCTGAAATACATTGATTTTTTTTCCCCTCTAACTGTTCCATCTGTTTGGATAATAAGGTTTAGATAAATAACATCAACTTGTTAGTTCATTCGGTCCCATTCAGACGGGCATGAAATACATAATTCATCATGTGTGAGTGGTTCTTCAGAACAAAGGTGGGTTCTTCAGTATCTTGTTGAACTGCAGCAGTTTTGAAAAAAAATGTCAGCTACTGTATGCGAGGGAAAGACGGAACTATCCACGGCATACGCTAATCCCAGATTTGGCAATTTTTGTTAGGCATGCTCCTCATGAGAGAAGATTCCTAAACTGCAAGTATTTCATGAGCACATTTTTTGCATTTTGTCCAGAAGAAGATCAGTAGTTAAGGTTTACACCAATCTGGATTTTAACTCTAGACCTATTTATTTATAGGAATATTTTCTTTAGACTTTTATTCTGGATTTTCTGGTATTAGAGGGGTTCTTCTTAGTTGTGACTAGTTTAGACAAGAGGAGGTTTTGGTGAGCTGATTTAATGCAGTTTTATAGTGTCAATTTGAGCTGAATTGGACAGACTACAATAGGATACAAATGTTTTTAGCTACTCCTTCTTTATGTGAAATGCAGTTTTGGCAGTTAACTAAACAAGAAAACAGCAATTTTTCCTGACCACTGGTAGACATAGAGAAAAATATTACACAGATGTGATTTCAATTGCTCCTTATGGACCCTTTATAAACACATTGAAGTAGTGATGACAGATCTGGAAAGTTACTTTTAATCTCTAATACATGCCCAGGTCTGTCATGATGACAGAGGACTAAGTATGGTATGAAATCAGAAGATTCGGTGGTGCTGAGGGGAAAAACCCCCACATTTTGCAGATCTTTGATTTTGTTGCTAATAAAATTGTCAGTAGGATTCTCAGGTCTCATTTAAGTTTACACAGTTTTTTGTCACAGTTTCTTTCAAAGAAGTAATTTTCCAACAACCTTTATTGTAATTAGGAATGATGAAGAACTCACCAGATGTATATATGGAAGAACGCTCCACATAACGGATTGTTTATATGGGCAATTTAAGTGCCACCTGCCCCTCTCTAAATTCAGAACATAAGGTTGAAAGGACTTACACACTATTAAATCCGAGAAGCTGCTAAATGCCACAGCTACAAAATAAATTCATCAATGAGTTGACCTGGAGTGTGTTTTCTTGAAAAACATTCAATCTTGATTTGTATATACTAGGAGACAAGCTAAAAATTAGAGCTGTATCTTGTAGTTCAAATTTGTACCCATTTTCTCAATTGGCTTTGTACAATTGCAGCACTCAGATAATAAACGTGCTAATTATCAGCCCTCTGGCAACTCTTGCTCATCTTGTGAGAAGACATATAGGCTCAGATTAATGGTTTATGATGAATGTGCAGAAAAGTCTGTACCTGAACTCCTCAAATGACCTCTTCAGCAATTCATTTGAGGGAAAAAGGAGATTGTACCTCCAGAAAAAAAAGCCACCTTCAACATCTACCATTAAGCTCACATCAAAGTTAAATAAATGCTGTGTAATTTTCTCGTGTAAGCTTCTCTGCCAAAACACTCTTGCACTTCCAGTTTCAATGTCCTGTGACTGCAGTGGTGGCAGAGCATCTCCTCTGCATGAACAACTGCTGGGAACCAGAGCAAACCCTTGGAGAAAGAATTAAGGATGAAGACTGCAAGGAGCTTCCTTCTTAGCTTCTCGTGGTCAGCAGTTGGAGGTATTTTTAGCCAAAGCTGGAATGTGGACCATTATATTTACCCCTTTTCTATGGATCTTCTGGCTGTTGTCTAATCTGCTTCATTGTTTGAAGCCATATGTACATTCAGATTTTACTCTGTGGCAGTGACTTTCTCAAGTTATTTGGAGGTTGTATGAAGGAGTCCTATTTATTTTGTCCTTTATTTTGAGCCACCTTGACTTGCACTAAGTACTTCTCAACTCCAGTACAATGAAAAATGAAAAATTGACACATTTACTTCCTTCATCTCTCTCATGATTTGGAAGATCTTAAATCATCTCTTGCTCTTCCCCATTTGTCTCTTCTCAATGTGAAGAATCCTGTTAATTCTTTCTGAAGCTCTCTATTTAGTCACTCCTTGGACAGAGGCTATTTCTTGGCTTATAATCTTCATTATGACTCTATTTTCTCCATCTATTTTTAGATTTTACAACATCCTTCTTCATATGGGGTGACCACTGTTTCACTAAGCAGTTCAAATCTGGCCCTGCTGTGGTTTTATAGCATGGCATGACAAGACCTTCTGTTGTCCTTTACGTTCTCTCCCAAAATGCTTAACACCCAATTTATTTTTTTGATCTCTTTATGAGGGGCAAAGCTTGACCCACTGGGCACAGCTGTTGAGCCTCTTTCTGCACCTGTAAATTCATGTAGCATCATTATCAGAGCAGATGTCCCAGGCCCTCAGCGCACTTCTGACTGCTTGACCCTTCATGTATTGCAAGGGAAGCTGCCCGATGCCTGAGAGCTGTTCCTTTTCTCCCTTCATCCTCCACCTTCCACTGCATGGATGCTTTTAAGGGGAAAAACACACAAATTATTATTGGGGAAAAGAATAATTCTCTGCAGAAGTAGGATAGCACACATCATTATTTGCTTATAAATCTTTCCTCCCAGTCTGACAAGCCTTCACACTCTTCCCAAGGACAGCCTGTGCTGGGTTACTCACAAGAAGGTGAAGAGCCAGCTGAAAAGCCCTTCTGTAGTTAGAAGAAGCAGAGAGGTGGAGGTTCAGTCCACCTGAGGGTCAAGGAGTGACAGCGCAAAACGTAACCATTGCTTAAACGCTCTGGTCTGCCCTGTGCTCCTAAGAAGAAAGAAACCATCGTTCACCCCTTGCAGCTGCTGCCTGACATCCGCCCAGCTGAACACCTGCTTTGCTGTGAGAGGCTTGTAAACATCACCAGCAGCTACCTATGGTAAGGAGGTCAAAGGTGTGAGGCTATCCGTTGTCCCAGAAGGAAACTGGAGCTGAGGCATGGTCTGCTGTGTCCCCAGGCCAGAGGAGTGAGTGGATATTCTGCAAGAGAACCTGCTGGCATGAGGACAACCATAGCATGCTTCCTCCACCCTCGTTTATTGGCAGACTCTCACCCTGAATGCGCTCAAGCAACGATGAATTAGTTCCAATTAATTCAAAAGCACAGATAAACAAAAGTAGCCATTGCCCACCGGCGGGGGCTGCAATTGCATCACTAATGAGCACTCCAGAATCAATCATGAGGCAGCTCCAGGCAGTGAAGTGTATTTCAAATGCGTGTCATAATACTGTTGACAGGAATTGTTCCATTCGCCATAAATTATTCAACTTTTAATTGTTTAGGCTTTGGAGTCTGTAAAGATGCTAATTGCCAACTGTAAGATTAATGATAATGTCTGCTTTTTATTTTCATAAAGTTGGACTTAAAGTCGCAGATAGAAGAAAGGTTGAATGTAGAGGTACCTGGTTAAAAACAAGGTAGGTAAAAAAGCTGATGAGTTGTGCTTTTTTTATTCTGGGTTGCAACCATTAAAATTATATTCTGTATTTACCATGTCTGCATGAACAAAGTAATAAATATTTTGGCCAGCACACACACCTAGATCAGTATTCCACTCAGTCCGGGTTATCCCATCCCATATCTTGATCATGGACAACGAGTGACCCTGAGTCTGTATTTTTGCTTGTCATATCTGAAGACCTATATTTTTCTTTGAAATAAGAATGTAAAATAGAGTATTTGTCAGTTTTCTGACATCTCTTCCAGGTTTTCATGTATTTTTATCACTCTTTCATGGGCTATTTTAGCTTGCAGGATTTGTAAGGATATTGTCTAGACAGCTGGACAAATAGAAAGTTTGGGGTTTGTAGTAATCATTATGGGGAAATGATAATGAGTTTATTTAAAATACTTTTGCTTAGGAAAAAGAGCCTATTAGCTAGAACTATAAATCTGATAACACTTAGAAAGTCAGTCAATTTCAACTGTTTTTGTTTAATTTGGATCTCTGTTTAAACTGTTTGATGAGGGAAGGAATCGCTGTTCCTGGTATCCTGATTCACATTCCACTGCTGAAAGAAACATCAGTGCATCCAATCTCAACCATAAAAAATAAACTAAAGAATCTTTTCCTCTGTTAGATATTGAAAACTGCTTCCTGGAAAGCTGAAAAAAGGCCAAAGCATTTTTTTCATTTAGCTCAGAATTTCTCTTTGAAGCAGTATTCACTCACACAGCTGAAAAACCTGATCCCAGGAGTGCTGTCTGTTGAAGTCAGTGAGAGGTAAAGGATGCTCAAAATCATGCCCTAATTGCTAACTTGGCTTGAAGGTTCATGCTCTGATCTACTCAGAATCCAGTTTCCAGGAATCATCCCATGCAGTGCTGGAATCCTGGTGCTGTGGAGGCTGAGACTACCAGGGGATAAACGTAGCCTTGGAAGGAGACACCACTTGGGTGTACCATGGCAAGGCTCTTTTGACACCTGATAACCCAGAGGCGACCAGGGATGTGCAAAAGATGATCTACTCCAGTTGGTGCTTCAAAAAGGATACTCTGCTTGAGTATCCTTTTGCTTTAGGCCCTGTCATTCATAGGAAGGTCATTAAAGTACTTTGTTTCTGGAGTACATTTATTACTTTTAAATCCAGTGCAGTCTATTTAGTCTTTCATGATGCTTCATTGTGAATCATTAATGAGAAGCTCATGCACACAGTCATAGAATTTGTCTGATTACTCCATTCATATTTAATAAGCTTGCTGCTTACACTTCAGAGTAACAACAGAAATTAGATAATGTAATACTTTAGTCCCGGAGTGCCCCTAAATTTGACTCTAAATTATTCATTATACTGGCTGAGGGCAAGAGAACTGTCATAACCCTAAATTTATCTAAATCCTACATTGTCTAATTTGTGCCTCTTTGTTGTTACTCTCGCCTTAAAAAATAACTAATTTTTATTGAAACTGAAAACATCCATTTTTTTGTCTCTTGCAGATTTATCATCATTCTCTGCAGAAGCACTGCAGTCAGCTAAAAGCAAAGATCATTTAGTTGGACTTCAGCTGTATATATAAAATGTGAGCCCTGCAATCAAGTAAGACTGTGAGGATGTGTTTTGTTAAATCAGTGATTGTATTTTCTAGCTAAGACAGGATTTTTTAAAAACTGTCAATTAGACAAGAACACAGATATTAACCAGCTGCACTCCCACATTTTTAGATTTTTATCGTTTCATTCTATAAACTAAATGTCTCTTTTGCATGGGTTACATCCAGAAACACACTATCAATGTGATATTTTTAAAGTCTTTAAAATAAAGAAACCTTGTAAGGTAAAAGGTCTAATGTAAGTGGAGGTGGGCCTTCAAGCAGAGTCTAAAATCATAATGTAGATGCTGATGGCTCATAATTTGTTTACCAAAACATACAAATTCCACCATACCTTCAGATTTATCACAGGATGTCCCATTCTCAAAAGTCATATAAGGAAACTCAACCACAAAATATGTATCCCAGCTTTCACAAAAGCTGAACAGCTCACTTAAGGAGACTCGTGTCCTCCAATCCCATCTTCTGCTCGAGATTTCCTGTTCTCACGGGAATCATTCATAAACCACTGTTAGACCTTTCACAGATTATGTACATATGCCCAGCATCAAAATGCATCAGGTGCTCAGGGCACTGGCTCTGAGGCCTCTTGGTGTTGTTATGGTCTAGCTGGCTGTCAGACACCATGGGCAAAACCAGGCTTGTGGGGAGCAGTGCCGGAGCACAATTGCACCAGCTCACCTCACACCTCAGCTTGACCAAACAACCTGCCCTAAAAGGTCAAAATGAGGAAATAGCATGGAAAATGTTCTTACGCTGTTCCTAAAATACAGCAAGTCTGCATTAAAAGTTTGGAATCTCTTTGGAGTCACTGCCTTCCAAGTGATGTGTGTGGTACTGCGTCATTATGGTCACCTGTTCTATAGAAATAAAGTAACACATGCAAGAGTCGGAGGCATTTTATCACATCTCAAGTGCTTGGCTCACTGGAACACTCACAGAGACAGATTGCATATCCTGACAGCAGTCCAAGGAGGAAAAAACAACGTTGGGAAGGCAGCAAAATCTAAATGTCTTAGAGTTGAGCCAACAGACAGATGGCAGGAACTAAACGTCCTTAAAAAAATCCCATGGCCGTGGCTATCCTGGCTCAGTCTGATGCTCTGCCAGTGTGAGAGCCCCCATGAATGAACTGCAAAGAGCCTGCAGTTGTTCTAGTCCAGAAGAATTTAAGGGGGAAAGAACTGGAATGGATGAACTGCTGCAAATGACAGCATCTCGAAAAGTTAATACGGGTACCTGGCCATTCAGTACTGGCAATGGAAGAGAGGGACTCAGAAAGAAATCTGCCAGTGGAACAGTTATTGTAACTGCTCCATGGCCAGCAGCCCCAGCTGCTGGGAGCTTACCTCTTGCATACAAAACAAGGACAAGGCTTTCCCCCACCTAAATCCTCAAAAATAAAGCATATATTAGGTTTGCATGGACACGGCAGAGGCAGACATGGAATAGCAGCCTCTCTGCTCTTCCCTCACCAGGACTGCACAGCACACACTCCTGGGCAAGTATCAGCCATGCAGCTCCCCCAGCCACCCATGCTTCTTGTGCCATAGCAGAGTTTAAAGATTTCTCTTTCAGAGAAATCCCATTAAATAATGCCTTAGCTTTCCCCTCTGCTTTGCAGAGTAGGAAATACCAGCTGGGGGAGGAATGAAGCCTAGAATAGCAGCTTGTATTAAGACTTGTGAGACCTTTTCCTCATTCTTTTAAGTACAGCTTAATGGTTCAGACACTAAAAGGATCTGCTTTCCTCTTCAGAAGCATCATCCGGATTTAACTTCAAAGTCCAACTGTTTCAACACTGAAAACTGGGGGGTTTGTGAGGTTCAGCAGCACAATACACTTGCTTTTTTCCCAGGAAGCTCCACGTTGTCTGACCGGCATAAAACAATAGTGGTGACAGACAAGATGATCCAGAATAATCTCCATCATGTCTCCAAAACCAGCTGTGCTTTGTGCTTGGGGTCGGCAGCCGAAACAACAGCCTTGTATGATGCTGGTAGGCTGAGCTTCAGTTCATAGGCACACGCTTCCAAATGTTTCTGAAAATCTTCTGAGCTTATTTCAGAGGTTTCATGGGGCAGGGAACAGAGAGAAAGGATGACCTTCCCTCAGAAGCTGTTCCTTCAATGGGTAGAGTTTGCAACGTCTCCCACTCATAATTCATATTTCCCTCTGTCCTCCCATTGAAGGATGGGGGTGAAACCATGCCTGGGGGAAGGCTGGCCACAGAGCTATTATTGGATTCCCCTACATCATCGCTGTCCAAAGTGAAGGAGACATCCTGGCCACTTACAGGCAGGCAGAAGGGGCTGCAAGCACTTACAAACCACTGAGCTGATTAAACTTGCTTTGATCATCACAGTAATTCTGCATCAAAGATACCGTTTGGCAAATCACTGCACCACAAGAATCACTGTGCTGGAGCCATTCCTGGGTGACTGTTTTTCTCTCGAAAGCCTGAAAATGGGTTCTTTATTCCACAGTAAAAAGGGAAAGACTGAAGCAAACTATTGGAGGAACAAGCAAGCTGCAGGGTCTTCTCAGTTCCACTGGGGCCAGTCTCATACAGCCTGTCCAGGCTCAGGGAGCAAAGAGGGCACTTAAAGCCACTTTCCTACTCTCTGGTTTTGATTGCTGTGTGCTTCTTGCCTGCGGATCCAGGCCTTTGCTGTTCTATTTACCCTTCCCAGAAGTGCACTTAGCGATTAATGGAAGATTCGAATTCAGGCATTCACTCTGGGGAAAAAGTAGGTTACAATAAGTAATGGTCACAGGTTAAGTCATCCAGGTATTGTGTATGCCTTTAATGGGTACCAGAATAAAAATATGCCATAATGCTTGCAAATAAATTTTCCCCTCCCCACTCATTTTAAATTATGTCTCTTGAGAGTTTTCAGCTATTTTCTTTGCTTTCAAACACAGCTTCCCTCTGTGTCTCTGACTCTGAAGTAGAGAGCTGAATTCTAACTGCAGAGAAATCTGTTAGAAGATGCCTGGAGGTATATGTGGCACAAAGACAGGGGAACTTTATCTTCTATTCTGGCTGCTCTGAACTGATTGTGGGGATTAATGATTTATCTCTCTTTAAAGAATTCCTTGGAGCTACATAGTCTCAAATCAGATAAAGTATATACTATTCCTCAATCAGGCACCTGCCAATTTGGGTTTAGCCTTTAATCTGGGCAGTTCTAGTTTTACAAAGATTTGACTTGAAGAAAAGTTTCCTGAGAGATATCATCAGTGTTCATCACTTTTCCAAAACCTCTATGATATTTCTTCTGAGAGCCCTGCTGCTCAGTAATGGTTATGAGAAGAAAGGAGAAAGAGTAGAAGTTTACCTTTCTGCTGAGAACAATTCAACCGCACACCTCTGTCCTGGGTAAATCACTTGAATAGTGTGTAGGGCTGGAGCTGCCTTCTGACGCAAGGACAAAGTTTGCCCTGGAGAGCATCACAGGCACATTTCATCCCTCCCTGAGGATGGAACAATGTTGGTTACCAGCAGCAGAGGGAAAGCAAGGAGCTCCCTCACCAAAGCAGCATCTGTTCAGGTTTGCTGCAATCTTACATATCTGTGCAAAATGGGAGCAAAGGATTGGTCAGAAAGCAGAAATACAGAATATTGGTCCATATACAAGTGTTTAAGAGCTCAATATGGTTGTTTGTGGAAATGCACCAGAGACAAAGTGGCTCAGTGACATTAAATTTGATTATTGACTCCCTTGTAACAAAGTCAATGGGAGTCATCTTGTCTAAAGGATGTTTGGACTAGATACTTGTCTGATTCATGTCCTTATTTATATAAATCCAAAATGGGATTTGTTATCTGGGATAAAAAAGAAACCAAGCAATTTATTCCCATATACAATGACAAGGAATTCACACACAGTCAGAAGTCTGCCAAATGCAAGGCAGCTCCAGAGAAAAATGGCATTGTAAACCACTTCATAGTTTAAAAGAAAATAAGCTGGGTGTACAACAAGGTAGGGACCATCTGCTTGGCTTCAGTGGGAATTTCCCCAGAGTAATCATTGCAGGGGTGGATAGATCATGAAATAAAGGAATTTTTTTCTACCTCTAGTAATTAAATTTACTGGGTTGCTGCGGAACAGTTCCTGGCACAGAGTAAGACATGTAGATGTAATACCTTATAATTGTAAGGCTACATAATTACAGTGATAAACAAGCCCATTTGGTTTAGCAGAGTCTCACACTTTGTCTGACTGACAGACCTTCATTTGCTACAGATCATAAGTCCATTTTTTGTCTGTCAGATTTCCCATTCAGCCATTGCTCCATGCACCAAAATGCCTGCATTTCCCCTCCCACTGCATCCAAGATAAATACCGATTTGATGTACTACCAGATTTCTCTAGGAAGCTAAAACTTGAAGGGGTGACCATATTTGCTTCATTCTTCATGACATTCAGACTAAGCAGTTGACCTTTACACAGGTCTTCTGTAAAGCTGGAAGCAGAGAACATGAATCAACGAGGTGGAGGTCTGTATGACCTTGTAATAAATTAATAATGTCCTTTGACGTGATGCTTTTGGACCTGCACCATAAATTCTTGATCAGGATGTAAATTCAGACCTACTCCTCGTTTCCTTCTGCTGCAAGATCTGGAATTAATTAATAGTAATAATAATAATAATCAGGTAGCGATTCCATTCTAATGCAGTTTGAATTAAATATTGCTGTCAATCTAAGTACATTCAATTAAGCAGCATTTACAGAGCAGTTGGATGCTCTGAGGACCACGAGAGAGTGATCTGGAATTATTCAAATCCTCTTTTACTTTCTTTTGTATTTCTGTACTTTCTTTTGCATTTCAGCTTCTTTTGCCCTGGCAGTTTGACACTGTGTCACATCCTTTAGAGGACCAGAAGCTGAGACCGTTATGTTGGTTCTGTGCTTCTTCCCTTACACTTTCAAGCAATACACACTAGATTTACTTTTATTTTCTATGTGAAATGAAAACAACCTTGAGAGTTACAGAGTGTCAGAACCAACATTTTGTTGAATCTTTTTGAATACGCAAAGCTTTATTTTTCCAGTTTCCATACTAAGTGGAAAGGGCCAAAAGAAGCAACAATAATCGTCCAGTGTTGTCTGTACTACTAATTTAAACATCAATAAATTACATGTTAAAACGAAGATGAATAATTTATCTCCAAGCAGTGGGCCTGACAAGGAAAATCCACATTCTGTCTGTATTTTCTCAAGATACATCCAGTACATAAAGTAACTATCTCCCACTATCTTAAAGTCCAAAGGACTTTAAAATTATGTTTACATCTTGAATGTAACTATAATCAGGTGAATTTACAGAGACAGAGGGAAAAAATAGAAATAAGGAAATATTTTTAGCATAGGCTTTTATTGTATCTTTTGCAAGGCAATCTAACCAGTGTTTTCCTCCCTACAGTGGTTAAAGAAATGGTGTAACCTGAGACAGGGGTTCACAGTGTTCAATATCAGACCTATCTTGGAGACATAGTCAGTCAATGAACCCAGGATCCTTAAGGGAAGGGCAGTAGTTTCTTGAGCTGATTGAATATGGACTCAGATTTTGGTCACAACATCTGCTGGACAGCTGGATGTTTCCTGATCTCCAAAGCCTTACACTACTACCAGGTAGTAGTAGACTACTACCTAGCTTTTCTAAAATGCCCCATACTCCACCAGCAAAGCCTTTGAACCTTGAGACTCTGGGAGCATTTTGCCCTCCAGGAGCACACTGAGGATTTTTTGCCTTGTGGCTGCAGGGCTGTGATGCACTGAGGCTGGCTGAGCTCTGAAAGGCACAAGAGGAACTTGCGAGCCCTCAGATGAACCCAGAACTTTAGATTTCGCTCCATTTCTTTTTCTCTAGGCATCGTGATTGGTGCACACTTAGAAGACATAAATATTAGATGAAGTTGAGTTGGACTGTGAACAACCTTCTTATTTACAGGGCAGTCCCACTGTTTGAATCCATCCGTAGAGTTCTCGAGCTGGCAGGTCTCCTAATTCACACAACTTGAGCGGTTTAAAGGCACTTGTGTGGACATAGTATTTGGGCCCAGTGGGACTTTCAGGGTGTGCATACTGCATAGTACGGCCCACAGTCTTTAGTAATTTCCCAAGTTCTTTATCAATCTTTATCAACATGCTATTTTGCTCTAACAGGCTGCTTAAGAGACTCAGATTGCAGCTCCCATCAGAATTCAGCAGAGCAAAGATGTTCCCATCCTCTCAGCAAAGCTGAGAGCTCAGGCTGCCTGTCCTGCAGTGCAACACAGTCGTGCTACAGTTCTGCAGGATGTTCCAGATGAATTTAGGGCAGTAGCTGGGCTGGGAAGCAGGGCAGGTGAGGAGCAGGTGCATCACCCCCTTCTGCTGCCTCTGCTCTGGGGACAGCTCAGCAGGAATCCGCAGGGTGCACTGAACCCGTGTGCTGGATCCTGAGCGGAGTGTGTTACAGATTTCCTTCTGTAATGTGCGTTTGGAGATAAATACCTGTCGCAGTGAAGCTGTTTCTATGAAACAGTCTGTTAGAAAAGGGTCAAGCTGCTGCTGTGCCACCCCCACTCTGTCCCAGGGCTGGGTCTCAGCGGGGCAGGGCTTGCAGCCGCTCGCTGGGGATGAAGGGGCTGTGTAAGCTTTAATTAGCTGGCGACAGGGCAGATTTACCAGCGCTGTTTCACTAGCGCTCAGTAAATCCTTGCTCTCCTGCTTTGCCCATCCCCAAAATTTATTAGGCACTTGGATGTGTGTGCGCCGCAGAGCCAGGGAGGCAGATGCTGGGGGAGCGAGGAACAGGCTTTTGCAACCTGACCCCTCTGGAGGAATAGCTGCAGCCAAGCCTTTTACAATGACACATTTTTTCTGAAATATTTATGCCCGATCACCCGCTGTTGTTTATCTCATGGCCTCCTCTCTTTGCCTCACCCCAGGCTGCCTTATCTGACAGCCTTCACTATTTAGGAAGCACAGAGAAAAAGTTAGGGGTGTGAAATCAGAGAAAAACCTTTTTGGGACGCATTTGAAGCTTCCACTAAGAGAGCTGTGGAGAATGAATTGCCAGGCAGAAAGGGTTGGGAGTGGGGACCCCAGCATGTGAAGGGCAGAGCTCTCCTCCTCTCGGCAGGTGTGACCTCTGTGGATTTCAGGTAGGAACTGCTTTTCAGGACCAGCTATTAACCACTGAGGGGTCTGGTTGGTTGTATCACATAGTCCATGCTGGATGCCTTCCCTTTCCCTGCTTGCAGAAAGGGCAGCCGCAGCCTTGGAGCAGCTACAGCAGCCACCCACAGCAGGGACAAAGGGAAAAGCCTCAGAGCTGGCAGCAGAAAGTAGGTTAGCCTGAAGGATGTGCGTGGAAACAGTGCTCTTACAGACATCTATCTTACAGAATTCTGTACATTCACTTTTTAGTGGCTCAGAAGCGGAGGATGTTGCTTTGCATCATTGTCAGTGAGAAGGGAGCTGAACTCCCTCCCTTCACGCTCTCCCCTCTGACCTGCCTAATTGCTGTAGGAGAAGGAAAGCCCAGAGAAAGTCAATATGGATAAAACCCCTTTGGATCCTGGTATTGAAAACCCCTTTGGATCCTGGTATTGGTCAAACTGCTGGTAGAAGGGTACAGCCTCCCTCAGGTCACAGAATTAGCTGAGAGTAGCACATTTGTCCTTTTCAACAATTTTGCAAGATGAAGTCCTTTCGCTGTGGGATTTTTGGGTTGCTTTGATCAGTTGTGGGTTTTTTTACTGTGTCTAGATCCAGGCTGCCTGAAGATAACCAAGGTTTTGCCGGTGAAATAGGAATTTGACCTTGAAATATGCTGAGTTCACAGGCTATATAAACTACAGTATTTTGTATATCTGCTCTAAATCCAGATAACCAGAGGGCTGAAGGCACATTTCCCCACTGCAAACAGATCTGCTGAAAAGCATGAACCTTAACTTAAAGGAAAGGCACCACTGCTGATTGCGTGTTGTATCTTAGATGGGGAATGGAAGAAGAATTGTGATCCAACACACTTTATTGACTTTATTCCTTCCTTAACTAACAAGTGAACTTCTGAGAATGTGCACAGTAGCCATTTTATGAAATATGATAGCAAGCGCTAAATTACAATGCTCAAATCACCAATTCCGAGCCCTCAGAAATATTTTTTTTCCATTTCTTCATCTATAATTTCCGGGCTGGAGCTCCAGCCATTAATAGCAGCTACATCATTACAGTGCCGTGACACTTCAGCAGCACCCTCATCCATTTCAGTCATTGATCCACTAATGCGCGCCGGATGGAAAAGGAAAAGGGCCAGCTCATTCATCCTCCCCCTCCTTCCTCCTCCTCCTCCTCTCACCAGGTGGCAACCACTCACCCATTGCTTTAAATCCCTATCAGATTTCAGATGCTCAGTGTTAATTGTCTCTGTACAAGGACTGACCCCGGACAGGGCCATAGAAGTGGGTGAAATGCTACAGGGGTGGATGGATCTGCATCTGCTTTCCTTGGCTCAGACCGCAGACAGCACTGGAAATGTTAGAGCAGGAGCTGTAAAGCACACTTGTGTGCTTGGATTCTTCCTGAATATGAAGCCAAACAAGGAAAAGAGTAGGAGAAAGGCTAAAGAAATTAGGCAGTAAGATCCAAGGTACAGCAATGTACTGCTGGAGAAATGGTACTTTCAGTAGCATCGACTGCACAAGTAATTCTGTAATTCTAGTTGCATATGGAGCAAAAAAATATCCTTCCTATGGATATCCATATTGCAGCTCGGTGTTTTGGTGTTTTTCTGAGTCACAAAGATACTGAGCTGAAAGATATATTGCGTATCCCTGTAGCTTGGGGGGTTTTTCCAATGCAGAAACCTGATTTTTAAGAATTTTTCTTAAATTTATCCAGCTAACCTATAGGCACATTCTTGCTTTCCCTTCCCACTCTTTGCTTGGTACAGCTGTTCTATTGTTCTAATTTTCCTTATCTTTATATTGCTCATTTTGGGGATCAAAGGATAAAGGAAATAAAAATCCTGTTAGTTTTCAAAGGTCCACAGAGCAGTAGATAATTGGTTTCCAGTCAAGCTCAGTCTGTCTTTGATCGCCAGAGCCCTTGCAAAGAACCTTTTGCTAAGACACAAGCATACGTATATGGTAGCACTACCAGGAGATCTAATTTTGAAAGGCTGCAATTACCTGTGCAGTGACACTTGTAAAGATGAGAGGGCCCGATAACAATGCTGGGTCTTTATACCATCTTCCATTACACTTGCATTAATGAGACTGAACTACGCCCTGCTGAAGAAATACTTCCAGTAATATTTCTCTCCTGCTGTAGTGACAGAGGTGGTGGGTGATGCAGCAGGGTCAGGAACAGACACCAGGTTCTTCCAGCTCTCCAGACCACAGTTCAGCCACTCGAGTATCCTTCCGTCTCAGAGATTTCTGCCTTTTCCAGTTCTACATCAAGAGGACAAATAGAAATGTGCTGCTCATTCCCACCCTGATCCATGTTTCCACCGTCCTGCAGCAGTTTATAACCTTTGGCTGTTCTGGTTGAACTTTTTGGGCTGTGGTGCGGTGAGCAGTGTAATGTTGTTGTTTATAGAACACGATGCCCAGCAGCTGAGGATATGAACTTTTTAAAGCCAGCTTTGCCACCAGAAGAACCATGATGTGAAACTATACCCTTGTTCATCTTGGCAAGAATTAATCTGTCACTCTGAACCTTCACTTTAACTTCCCTCCTTCACTAAATGTCCCTCTGTCTCCATTCACACTTGAACCCAAAAAAAACAGGTGACAAGAAGAAATGGCCTCAAGTTGCACCAGGGGAGGTTTAGACTGAATATTAGGAAAAATTTCTTCACCAAAGGAGTGGTCTGGCATTGGAACAGGCAGCCCAGGGCAGTGGTGGAGTCACCATCCCTGCAGGGATTGAAAAGCCGTGCGGATGTGGCACTTGGGGACATGGTTAGTGATGGGCTGGGCAGTGCTGGGCTAATGGCTGGACTCGATGATCTTAGGGGTCTTTGTAACCTAAATGATGGTATGATTCTGTATGACAAAGCAAAATGTGTTCATGCTAGAAAAACATGAGACACTCGGGGTAAAATGACTGATCTCAAGTTTGTAGGAATCTCTCTTTTGTTCTCTTTCATTTTTCTTTTTCTTTCTTTTTCTCTCCTCTTTCACTTTCTCTCCCTCTTCCTTTTTCTTTTCGTTTTTTCTTTCTTTTCTCTTTTCCTCTCTTTTCTCTTTTTTCCCTTTCCTTTCCTTTCCTTTCCTTTCCTTTCCTTTCCTTTCCTTTCCTTTCCTTTCCTTTCCTTTTTTGTTTTCTTCTTTCCTTTTCCTTTTCCTTTTTTCTTTTTATTTTCCTATTTCTTTCTTAATCTTCATGCCAGAGCTGTCCAGAAACAACAATATTTTATTATCAAGGCAGAGTTATTTTGTGCAATCTGAAGGGCACAGAAGATGCACAGGTATATAGTTGTGCATGCACACCGAAATCTATAACTGACTCTGCTTCTTTAAATAAACAGAATACATTTATTTAGCTTAAAATAGGACTCCTGTCAAGCTTCTGCCCTAGAGCAACTACCAATTGCACTGTCAAAATCACTCTCTGTGGTTCTGAATAGGTTTCTTAATGAAAGAGCAACATTAGCTCTTTAGAACATTTTGTCCCTGAAGGATGCAGCAGCAACAGCCACGGAATGATTTCTGGCTCAGACATGCTTCTAAATGGTAGGAAACATAATGGTATAAACCAGGAGTTTCAGCTCCCTGTTAATGCCTCATAGCAGTGATTCAGGGAGCCAAGAGATAAATGGATGCTAAGAATGGTACCCATTGAGGAGTGCTTTGTTTCCCACATGCACACTGACCCCCTTAAGAATAATTGTGGCTATGTTGTCACTGAAACAATGCAGTAACCAGAGAGTGAAATTATTTGGGACCCAATCCAAAGGAAAATATGTTGTGGTAAAATGAAATTTTAATATTTGCTGGATTAAATAATGATGAGCATCCAAATGAAATTCTGTGTTTCTATTTTAGCAGTCTGGTCATACTGTCACAGGAGTCATTTTTTATTCTGGGTAAACCCAGAGGCAGTAGCAGAGTAGAGTATGACTTGAGTAGATATATCTAGATTCAAACCAAAGAAAAAGAGCTTTTGTTATAAAATGCTTGGTTGGAGGCAGGACTCAGGTGCTCACTTGTTTCCTTAATAGGGATGGTGTGGCTGCACTCGGGTAAAGTCTCCAAATTGGAGCTACAGCACCATTTAAATGTTGAAGAATGATGTTTGCCAACAGTCCCATGTATACCCCCAGCCTCAGTTCCAGACAGATTTCACATCCAATGTCACTGTTCCTAGGCAGGAAAAGCCCACAAGCAGCTTTCCCACTGCATGGAGGGTATCAGGATCAAAACCAACAACAAAACAGATGACATTTTTCATCAGAAGACAGAAGTACCTGTCCCTGCTTTGTCAGAGTCTTCTCCCTGGCAGCAGGAGACCAAACTCCTCCTGGTGCGTTTGATCCTCTTACTTCCTATACTTGCAGCCTGTTCCATCAGCCCAGACACAATTATTACAGAAAGAAGCAGCTTTGTCTAGGCACAAAAAAATCCAGTGCTAATAATAAAAGTGCTCTTCCTATGTCCTGCCCCATTTCCTGATGGTCCCTTCCCAGGCTCCTCGGGGCTCTGCTCTGTGCTGTCACTCTGGTGGTGCAGTAGGTCCCCAGGAGGACTGTGATGTTCATGTTGATAGTTTCAAGTTGCTCTAAGACCCATTTGGGTTCATTTTAATACGGTTGCTAACCTGCTTACACCTTTGTCCTTTCTTCATTGTTCTGCCCCTCCACATCCCACCTGCATTTGCTACGTACAGCACCTTTTAAATACGCTACAAACTATTTCTTTGTTGTCTTTGTTAGCCCTAACCCCAGTTTTGTCCAGGTCTGTGTTTCTTTAACTCACCCTGGTGGGAAGCCTGTGCCCCATGTCTCTCCCCATGCCAGTATTCCTCTGCTGTGATGTTCTCCAGGCCTCAGCCATTGTACCAGCCCGGATTTGTCATTAGTGTGGAACTACAGCAATGATAAGCAAAGTAAAAGAATTTAGCCATAACCACCTGGTCAGAAGACAAATTGCAGCTGCAGCTAATTCAAATTAAAACAAAGCTGCAGGCAGGTCAATGAAGTTCAGACCAAGCAAGGCTGTCACAGCTCAGCCCTGAGGCCTTGCAAACACAGCACAAAGCCTGTGGCCCATTGGTAGCGATGGCAATACAACACAACAGGGTTACACAGCTGCATTACTGTGCCATTCTTAAGTGTCTTGTTTGTTCCCCATCCAACTCAGCCCCTGGATAGGGAGCTGCAGGTACAGGGACCAGCCCACCATCAGGAGTTAATGAAAGCCAGCTCGTTCCATACTGCACTTGGGATTGGTGTCTCCTTGGCCATGTTTATAAAATTCCATGGGGTCTCTGGAATAAGTGGTACTGAATTAATACAAAGCTATAAATAGGTTAATCAGGTGGAACCTTCAGCTGCTAAAATAGTAGACTTACACAATTATAGTGACCTTGGCTCACGATGGTGCAAGTTTTTGTTACCAAATTTCAGTTTCAACCTGGAGAAGACATTTATCTGGTGTCTGGGTCAGCTTGCTCTTGCAGCCCACACTTTTCCACTGAAGAAATAAACAGTGGGACCAATGTTGGAGCAATTTCTTAGGGGCTTCTGATAATTGTTCATTTAGCTGAGCATAAAATGTTTCTGTAGAAAACTGAGTCAAGACCAAGTCGAGCCCCTTCCACTAAACCATTTAATAGCTGAAGAGCTGAAAAGACACATTGCACCTATACAGCTTGTGCTTCAAAAATGTAAATGAAGTCTGTATGTGTAATTCCTCTGTGACAGCTTCTTCTATTAACAGACTAAGTCATCCATTTGCCACAGAAAGAACTCAAAACCACAAACACAGCAAAATTGCTCCAGTCACTCAGCATCACCTCAGTGCCTGGTTCACACCTTTGCTTCTTTCTGAAATAAAATATAGAAATAATGGTTTCCAGAGTGAGTATATATGCCATGATCCAAAAGTATCCATCATAATGTACTCCCACCTTCTACCCCAGAAATAAAAGGTAGAAACTTTCCATGTTGCACCTTTCTCCTCCTACACAGAACCAGTCAGAATGCTCCTTGTCAGCATCTCACTTGAGAGACATAAACTACAGAGAGAGGTTTGGAAGCCTGTCCCACTGTGATCAGAACGTATTTAAGCATATGAAAGCATCCATTTTTTTGCTTATTCTGTTTGGTTGATATTTAGAAACAAAAAGGCAACGCTTCTTTAGAAATTTGGCAATTAGAATTATTAGATCAACTGACATTTGGAATTAATTATAAAAGAGGAGGAAAATGGTGCGTGCTCACTCTTGATCTTTTAGAATGTAAAAATAAGGTCTGATAAGCATGTTTGCCATCTCGGAAACATCAAGATTTATTGTGCTTTGTTGGCTTATATTAAACTGACTCCTTCTTTAATGATCCAAGCTGAGATCATGGCTCCTGAGAAGCAGACATTTAATATAGCATGAAAGTGCTTGCACAATTTTGATGCATGATTTAGCCAGTACTACTATTACTTTTCCTAAATTTCAGCAAAAAGTCAGGGAACAGCAAAATTCTAAGCTGTTAACGTAAGATCTTATTTACCAACAGAGAAGCAGCCTTCTGGTCTATGGCTCTCAGAGGGTAATACTTCAGTTCTTACTGGCTTAAATGTGTATCCTCTATGATCCTGACAAGTTTTTGCCAACGTAAGCAAGGCCAAGACATTTCAGTGACCACAGTTTGATCCCAAATTCCTCAGGCTTTGATTCTTCGGTAATTTGTGTGTGATTATTTGAATGAAGAAACAGCATAAAAATGATAAATTCTTTGAGCAATCAGAACTGTGAAAGATATGGGGTATGTATTTCACATATATGTGACATATAAATACATAAGAAATATATGGTTTATACTTTACTTCTGTGGTAAGGCTGTAAAATCCCCTCTGAGGGTTACAAACTGTTCATTTCCCTTGGTCCAAGGCAACAGTTGTCGCACACGTGCCCGAGCTGAGCCAGGTCCTCTGCCCCTGTGCTGAGCTGGTGTCAAACATTGCTGTTGGCCAGTCTGGAACTGTTGGACTGACACGCTCTTTAAATCAGCAGAACACATCTGCTTAGGTGTCTTTCTTTTGGCCATGACCAAACTATCCAGTTTTCTTCAGTAACCCACTTTTTTTCTTAATTTTCCTTCTTGTTTTTCCTTCCAAAAGACACCATCAGACATACCGAGTTTGTGAAGCAGAGAACAGAGACTGTGCATTTCAGCTGACAGCAGAATTTCCACAGATTTCAGGTGTTCCTCCTGACCAGCCCACCACGTTTGCTAGGCAGATGGGATTTCCCCAGCACATCCTGCAGCTGGACTGGGTGGGCAGAAGCAGCTTTGATTTTATCTGTGTGGCCTGTAACAGCCCTGCCTGCTGAGCTGTACAAACTGCTGACTGCTCAGTCCTCAAGGTGAAGGACAAGACAAAAAACATTTTCAGGGATTTGAAAGGATGGAATTAACAAGGCAGGAGAATGTGGGTCTAAAACCCAGGATAAACAATACAAGGCTTGTTTTTGCCCTTCCAGGAAACTGAAAGGAAAATTGTCTGTAAATGTGCAGTGTTGATGGACAACCTGCTAAGAGCAAAAATGGGAGTCTCTGAAAGCCTGAGGAAATAAAAATTCATGACCCAAATTAAGAAATATGAACTTGACAGGTGCTTCCTGTGGATGTGGAGACGAGGGAAGCAGAAGTGGGTTCCTCAAGTGAAGGATAATGACGATTCAGAGAACAGGTGATTTGTTTCTCCTCTCCAAGGCGGCTCAGCATGGGGGATCCTGGCCCCGCTCATCAGCCGTGCCCCCCGCCGGGTGTGATGGGTGCTGCTGCTGCAGAGAGCTTCCTATGGGAGCGAGTCGCATTTTGGAAAGCTGACAATTGCTTTTCTCAGACTGCAGCAAATTTCCTCTTTTACAGGAGAGGCTCAGGTGGATCAGTCCATCTGCCTGCCTCCTAGCAGAACAAATCCGAGCCATTCCGGAACCCTTCATTACCTGGGAGTCTGAGGATGTAAATGTGTGTTCACTGCATCTCCTCGACAACACAGGCTGGCTCCCTCTTGAAACATTCCATGTTTTGTCCAGTCTGGTTTTAAAAGTGTGAGGATACAGGCTTCTTCCCCTTCTGCTCTAGTGGCATTCATTCATAGTCAGGGAGTTTTCATTGACAACGAGTATCAATTTTCCTCAGTGATGTGACTTCATGCTTAATTGCATTCCAATAAATTAAGGCTTCGTAATTCTTCCAGTCCCAGTGCTTAAGTCTTCCAAATCTTTTTATTGGGAAGTAATGTTCCTCTAAGCCTAAGCCATAATTTAACTATGCTAAACCTAGTTACCTCTGTTGCACTCCTCTCTAAAATCAGTTTAGTATCTTTTGCTGTTTTCTGCAGAACTTCCTGTACCTTGTTACATGCATTACTCAGCACAAAGACTTACGTTCCCGTCTGCCTCATCTCTCCAGACTGCAAACAGGATAGTACACACCTTGGAATATGTAACACGAATGTCTCATTTCTGCTATCCTCAGTGCAAATTACTAAACCAGGTTTGCACTCACTGTCCAGGGCTCCCTGTGGAGGATATCCTCCCTCTTTTTGGTAGTTCTTATTTCAGGGAACTGTTCACTTCAGAATATAATGTTTTGCCTTTTTGAAAATTAAAAGAGATTAAGAGAATATGTTCCTGCAGCCTAGCAGAGAAATGGGGCTCTTCCCTTCATGTTTTCTTATTTTTCAGTATGTACAATGTTTTACCAAGAGGGAGGGGGCACCATACCAACCTCTACTGAGTTATAATGCTGTAGAGCAGAAAGGCTAAGCCAGCAAGATGTGTCTGCTTTGTCAAAGTTACAAGACACTGACAAAGGTGTCAGTTCCACAGCACTGTTCTAGCAGATTCCACAGCACCAGCAGCATTTATTCTATACCACCAGCAGGAGTGTAATGAAACACAGTTCAGAATATATGTACCATCCCAGCAAGGGCAATTTAAGTAGCCCCATGAGGTGCCACATTCCAAGATGCATCTTTTTAGCCTCACAGATGTGACTCCAAAGGCAGTGCTGCAAACAGTCCTAATGTGTAAAATTTAACATTTCACACTCTTTCTTGGCATTCCCAAGAAGCTTATGACACCTGAAAACTTTAATCCACCATATGCTTCATCTGATTCCTAAATTGCCCTTCAGTTCTTTTTCTCACCGTTCAAAGGGAACCTCGGCTGATAAAGGATGCACCAGGAACACATGGGTTTAGGCTGAAAGAGCTCATACAAGTTGTGACAGATTCACTTCACTGAGCATTAATCCACTTTAATCCAATTGGATCACATACCAAACTAGCAAAATCCTTGAGGCTTTGACAGCACAAGTTCTGTTAATATTTAAAGGTTAACAAAGTCAGTAGATCCTGTGCTATTTGTATTTATATTGAGAACTTTGGCTGAGAATGTGTAAAATGAGTTAATGAATATGAAGTAGAGACCACACACTGATAACACTCTGAGTTTTTTTCCTCCAATAGGATGCAGAGCCCCAAAACCTTGTATCAGAATGCAAGTGCCATAAGCTTATCATGCTTCAATAACTCAGTCATTTCAAGAATATCAAAGTAAGAGAAAAATACAAGAAGATGCCAAATGTTCAAATCTGATCCAACTGTCACTGATGGAGAAAGTGAAGTGTCCCTAAATCTCTAAATGCCTCATGCAGGCACAGCAAATAAACGATCTGGGGTGGGAGATGACAATTTCTGAGACCCAAGAGGATGGGGGAAAGATGCAGAGAGCTATAAAAAAAGCTGTCAAGTGGATCATCTTGCTGTAGCACTGTTCTTGTTAAAGATGCAAGAGCACTTGCAGCTGTTAAATACTGAGGAGAAACAGCTTAACATCCAAGTGTAGCCCTCAGAGGGGATCCTACAGAGCGACAAGATTTTTGAAAGGCTGATGGAAACTTGAAGGACACCAAAACTAAAAAAAAATACACAATAAACACCATTTAAAAAAATATGAAAACATACATAAAACTCTATTTAAAAAAGCCTTCCTTGAAGGCCCTGAAGGAAGAAATGATGCTTATTCACATACCTGACAGACATTTGTCAATAAAATAATGTTGTGACTGATGCACTCTGCACTCAAAGGCAGTAGAAAACCCAGGTCTTGAGCAGCTGCAGCCTTTCTGCAAAGGTATCAGGGCTCTGAGGAAAGAGCAGATGTTAATCTGTGTGCAGGACGGCTCCATCCCTGCCATGTCCCTTAGCTTCCAATTCTCCTGTGCAAGAGCATGCTGATTCACACCAAGCACTGCACAGGGTAGCACAGGAAACAAGTTTATCCCAGAAGAGTCAAAATAAATGAGGATCTCAGGATCAAAGGCATGATGCAAAACGTTCAAACATTTTCTGTCTCAAGGTCATCCATACAAGAACTATTATAGATTCTGTAATAATAGAAGCAGTCGCTTCATTGAAATTAATTTGAGAATATCCCTTTTAATCCTCCATGCATTTTTTAGCACAAAAAGTTGAATTTTACCACAACCTCCTTCATAAAACTTAATATTGTGTGTCTGGTAATGTGGCTGTTTCAGCAATTCCTGATTGGAAATCCCACACCTGTGAAACCTTGGCAACACTGTTAGTAAGTGACCTACACAAAGTTTAATAGAAAACTTTTACTGAATATCCTCTGTTTAATGTAAACAAGGCAGGAGGCAAAACAAGGAGTATATATTTTATATAGTTACACTATTTTACAGGGCACAGTAAGCATGAAGGACATGGTTTGAACCCCCTGTATGATATGCAATATCGGATATGGATTTTCCATGAAGCCCCAGGTTCGCCACAGGACCCTTTGATTTTACCAAGCACTTCGGGTTAGTATTTCTTTTAGCAAGACAAAGAGCACTAATAAAATGTCATCTGTGAGATTACACAGCAGGTTATGGTAGAAATTACCATGCATTTACAAAGCCATTCCATGATTACTTGTGCCCTGTAAAATCAAGTGTGGCAATCTTTACACTAATCAAGTGTAAGCAAGCTCGGGATTCTGGTCCTTATATATATATATGTATATATATACATAGGTGATATACAACCAGACTCAAGCTGTGTATCAAGGCACAGCTTTTATATTGCACAGACATATAGTAAGAACATTACACAGACAGGATCTGAATACCAGGAATATTACAGTCATATGAGAAACTAAGGACAAATGTCTTCTACCAGGGCTAGCACATGGCTTATTACAAAATTTTCTAAATCAGAGTCTAAATCAAATACATACTATAAATGAAAAAAAAAAGTAAAAAAATGCTTCTATTTACACACATGTGCATCAAGATTAAAATGTGGTTTGGGTCTGCTTTTTGAAATAACAAGTTGTTCTACTCTTACTTCTCAAGGATTCCAATCTAATGCTAGTGGCCCTGTTTTCTAAGGGGATAAGCACTCCCATTTCCCACTGACATCTGAAGGGTCTGTATATGCCAGGAACTCTTCAGGCCCCGTGTTTTCTCAGGTCTCCCTTTCTGGGTAATAAATAACCACATACAAACACACACACAGAAACAAACTGGGCACCTCAATGACATGCATAGATTGAAAAGGTGAAAACGTGGACCTCAACTAACTTCTAACCTTTTCTTTTTTGGGGGAAAAAAAAGTGCATGAAAAATATCACGACAAAAAATAATTAAATGAGTTCCATCTCTTACGGAAGATTAAATCCCTGTTACAAAAATAAAGGTCATTGTCATCAGGTATGGTAATTAAGGGTTTGGAGGCAGCACTAATAAAAGCAGTTTAGGCTAAAGCAACTTTAAGGATTGCTTCAATCCTATCAGGATGGATCCATGTCTTATAAATTTATCAACCAAATACCATTTGGTTTGCAAGAACATCACCAATATCACTGGAGACTGAACAATCACAGCCTGAATTTAAGACTGATTATAGTTATATCTACTTATTTTTCTCATGAACAAGCTTAAAGAACTGTGTTTGCAGCTCCACAGACTGTTTTGCATTAAAATGCCACGAAGGCATTACAGTGTAATGAGCTCAGGTATCAGTGAAAACAGCAATGACAACAAAAGACGTGATGTTAATGCTTTCATTTGAGATCAGACATCTCTTGAATGGCTTTATAAATTCTTATATCACTTGGAATGCTCTTGGAAGTTTTAACATTTCTCTCACTTTCATTTATAGTAGTATTACCACTTCCAGTTCCCACTGAAATTGGGACATTAGAAGCATTCTGGAGCATACACTTTAAAAAAAAAATAAATAATGAAAATAGAAAATTTGAGGAAAAAGTAATTAGGCTCAAGCAAAACCAACAAAGATCCAAATTCAGTAAAGCATCATTTGTGCTCAACAGTTTAACTTTGTTCACATAAAAGATTGTGATTTAAGGACAAAATTCTTGAAATTAAGCTCATGTTTAACTGCTTTGCTGAACTGGGACCTTATTTATAACAAATGTACATATTAAACATCTCTCTGAATAGACATCAACATGTTCTAAACTATGTGTCAGGTATTAACAAAGCTTCTAATGTGGATCAACTGCAACACAGATCACTAAAAATGATTTGCTACTTTCAAGATATGCTTCTATAGAACAAAAACGGAAAAAGTCTCATTTTTCAAAACTTTATCCTAATATGCTACTTGGATTTGAAAACACTTTTGGGCTAAATTCGGAAAAAAACCCCAAATGGGTGAGGAAGTAAAACGTTTCTGTTTGCCAGAGAAATGCCACACTTTTTACAAGTGTCCCAGTACAGGAAGCCAGTGAATATAGGCTTTACCTGCCAAAATGTTTCCCCAGTTCCAGAGCTACTCTCTCCAGCTGAACTATACTGGAAGTTATTACAGGAGGACCCTCTTCACTGGTGAAAAGAATAAATTTAGCCCATTAACTATGACACTGCTCTAATTAACCTGCTAACTTAAAAGGCCTCTCAACATCCAGGTTCCATAAATATTAAAGAACAAGACCTCAAAGGCATGGATTCAGAACAGAATCTGATTCTAGGTACAGTCCCGTAAATCCAGAAGAGCTCCAGCGGCTGAGTAAATTAGTCCATATTTGCATATGAGCACTGACATGTGAAATGGGCTCTAACTGTGCAAACAGGGCAGGAAGACAGACAAATGAGGAAACGCAGCGTAAACAGGAGTGAAGGTCCACGTTGCCTGCCCACGGTGTGTTCAGAGGAGGGGTCCTACACACCTGTGTGGGCAGCAGGGCAGGTCTCTCAGCCCAGTCCCCCACTGTCACTGGGAGGTTCAAGCACAGCCCCCACAACTGCAAGGACTCTCCCAAGTGAGGCTGCCACCAACAGAAGCAAAGCACACTGACGTGGCCTCTGCCAGTCACCTGCCCTGGCTGATGGCATTCATGCTGGAGAAGATTCACTGAAAGGCATTCCTGCATCCCAGCGCTGTGAAAAGCAGGGGCAAGCTTTGGTCCTACAGAAGTTATCAATGCTTTAACTGACTTGGCATCACTGCAGTGGTTAGATAAATAAAAACATCTCGAAAAATAACAGAATGTTTCTGCTGCCAGTTTTCAAGGCACAAAAGATCCTTAAACTAATTCAGGCTAAACACCAATTTAAAAGAAACTAAAAATACTGTTTTAGCAACAACTACTGATGACCTAGAATTAACTTCTCTGTAAAGGTGACATGGATCACACAACTACAGTTCTCATGAAAAAACCTGAAGCAAATCTAGCCATGCAAATGACCTGAGATCAACAGCTTAGAAGGACAGAGAAAAACATGCTACAAACATGTACACTTCAGATATATTTGTCACGGATGTGATGCCGAATCAGGATTAATTTCATCAGTATTGATTTTATACTGACATATCTCTTGGAGTAATCCACTGAGGAATCAAACTCAGAGTTGTCTTTAAGATCCACCAGAACAAAAATGATCCCTCATTAACATATCGTACTGTTTATGGATTGGTGGATTTTTTGAACCTCATCATTTTTAATAACATACAACTATAGCTGTGATTTTCTTTTGCATCTCCAACTGAAAAGAAAAATAATTAAGCATAAAAATGTTATAAAATTAATTTGCTTTTTAAAATATGGACACATAGTGCATGTGAGCTCCAGAACATAGGGAAGGCCAAACTCTCTAGACATTTGTCATTAAAATAACCAAGGTCTGATGTCTGTGGTTCTTCATGCAGCTTTTGCAGCTCTTCACACAGTGGCTAGAAATGCTGTGTATTGGTTTCTCCCAAAATGCCTTCACTCATAGTCTAGGTTCATTTGAATCCCCTCTTGCAATCTCAACATCTGGTGAAAGGAACTTGTCTTCCAGTTCTGCCAAACGTCCCGTGCCACCTGGCCAGGGGGCACCACCTCATCTCCGAGTGTCGCCAATGGACTCGTGGGCTGCAGGGAGCGGGTGGCTGCCCAGCATGGCCCCAGGGCTGCTCACGGCGTGGCCGAGGTGTGGTACTTCACAAAGGCGATCGCTGCCAGCTCTTTGCAGAACTCTTCCAGCACAATCACGCCCTCTAGTAACGTCATGTGGTCAATGCTGCGACAGAGGGAAAATTGCAGCGAATCAGGACCGGCACACACAAAACCAGCGCCGGGTCTTGGACAATATGCAATGTGTTTACTCACATCGGCCCTTCTGGCTCCAAGCCCAGCAGGCGTTTTCTGACCAGCAGAAGTTTGGGAGTGAAATCTGGGATGCGCTGGATTCTTACCATGAGGTCCCCGACGACCTGTGAAGCCCAATGCCATCGACACACACAGTTAACACCTCTGCAGCAAGGTTAGATGACAGCTTCAGTGCCCAGGACACAGACCCACTGCAGCCTCCTCACAGGATCACAAAACAACATGCAGAGTAGCTGCTCTGCCCCAAAAGAGGGTGCAGAAAGAAATACAAACTCCTTACTCCTTGTCACAGATGGCATTCCTTGTTTTATTTACTTAATTTGTCTCAGTAAATGCTGATGCAGGCAATTGACCAGTAAATTCATGGGTTTAGGGACGGCACAAGGGGAGAGAGTGAGGGTTACAGTTTGGAATGGGGAGGGCTGCCAAGCCCTCTGTCAGTACTGGACAAGCATCATTACCAGGCTCCTGAGCTGCCTAATAACAGCTGGTGTGTGGGGTAAGAGAGGGATTGACTGGGAAATCAATCCCAGTGTGCAGTGTGACAGCCAGCACTTCTAAGGTGCAGGTCTGGCAGGCAGAGATGGAATCAGAGAGGGGAGAAGGGCACTTTTGATAAATCCAGGAGTTCAGCATGAAGAACAGCCCTAACCAGGAAAAAGAAAAAAAAAAGGAGCCTGAGCAGAGATACTCATCCAGGCACAGGGTGTTAAGAAGTGTTCTTGCGTGTGTATCGAAGCCAGCTCTTTGCCATCCAGGTGCAAACCCACACTTGGACTGTTCCCATGGCACTACCTGACTATGCCTGCAAGTGACAGCAATGTGACCTAGTCCAGTTTAAAGCAACATCATTGCCAGAGGGGATATCTTGCATCTACATAATGAAACTCAGCAACAAAACATTTTGAAGACATGAGGACTTGGAAATAAAATTTCTAGTATTTTTGGTAGAAAATCCAAAATCTTGACTCAAATCAAGACTGTAAGTAACTGCTTTCAAAGAGACTGCCAATTTCAACTACCCAGCAACTACTACTACAAGTTATTAAATATAGTGCTGTTGTATAGCCATATATAAGTATTACCTGTGTGTTTACTCACCCTGACAATCACAGAGAAAAGAGACTTGCAGCCAGAGGCAAGGTTTACATAAGGATCCAAAAGGTATTCATGTATATGAGGATGGGGAAACAGGGACAGTTTGGACAACACTGATGTAACTTGTAAATTTACATCATAGGGCTGCAAAAAAAGGAAAACACAGTGCTTGGTTATTTTCACGCTGGCTTCTTTTCATCCAGCTCATGTTTATTTAATACCAGAACCCTTATGGTTATAACTAATGGTTATAAATAAATATGGTTATAAATAAATAAATATAAAAAGTTAAATTAGAAGACAGACCCAATCTCTGCTGTTCACGACAGCAGTGATGTGAATATGACAGCCGAGTATTAGATATTATCTGTAGAACTGCTACAACCACTTGAAGCTTTTGCAAACTTGTTTATTGTAGGGCGAGTCCTCTTCCTGTAAAACATTTCTTCAGCTAAACCAATGGCATGGAATCAGCCTAGATTAGACATCTGCTTGCTTCTGCTGGAAAACTGGAAAGTACAGGAGCTCAGGAAATTGGCAGAGACAAATCCATGTTTATGTCTACTATGTTATTTCTCTTCCACTTTATTTTTTTCTGGGAAAGAACCATTGCAGAAGGCCTGGTTGTCTTGTGGCAGCATGCTATGGGAGATGAGACAGTCCTGGGCTGGGAGAGCAGCATGAAATTTTGAGCTGCTTCTCTACGTCCCTCCCTCAAATCAGCCAAATGGGAGATGCAACACTCTCAGATATTGGAAGACACTCATAAGTCATAAGGGAAAAAATAAAGCCTAGTAAGGAACTCATTTCCATAAAAGCAAGTATTTTCACCACAGCTTCTGTATATTCCACATCCTTTTTTTCCTATCTTTGATTTTCTCATCACAGTGAAAACAAGCTGACATTTTAATTCAGCCCAATATTCACAAACTAGTGAAATTTCCTTCCATCTATTCAGTGGTAGAACAGAGTAGGCTGACAAGAGATGGACACCTCTGTCAATCAACCTTGTTGATTTAAGTGGATTACAGGGCCCTCATTCCATCTCTGTGACTGCACATTGACAGTAACATCCTCACTGGCATAATGACATCTAGAAGATGATTTAATGACGTCAAATTATCATCTTTATGGTCTCAAGTTAGCATCCCACTGAAGAATCAGAGAACAGACTCCAGCCACAGATTCATCCCAATCTTCCGAGAAATGAAGCTTTAAGACCCTGGACCAGAGATGTTACATGTAAAAGAGAGCACTACATTTTACGTTGTTATGGCAGAGCTACTCTGCAGACAGAGACACAAATTCCAACCACAAATCCATCCACTGCCCACCTAGCTGAACTGTAGGGGAAGGTCTCTAGAGCTGTTTGAGTCAGTCAATTCATTAGGAAGCTCTGAAGCCATGAGCATTATCTGGTGTTCACAAGAAGAGAAGGAACCCAAGTAGTAACATGTGCTGCATTGTTCAGACAGATTGCTGTTGTGATGTGAACTAATTGAGGGCATTAAGGAAAGCTGCTTCTTCACACAGAGCTTTTATTTCTGTCCATATGTCAGCAGACTAAGTAAGACAGACCCATATCAGATAACATCCTAAAAAAAATCCCTTTAACTAAGGAGATTAAACCCAGCAAAATTTCAAGTTCAGGAAATTTTTAAAAAATTCTTAGCAAATAGTGAGTTCCATAGAAATTTTTCTGTAGATAAAATAGATGCAAAACAGGAAAGAATTGTACAAGCTTCTGAAACTGGTACTACCACATTTGTAGCCACCCCAGCTGGTATTACAGGGAGGGTAATTGAGACTTTCAGGGCTCCTTTTCACTGGAAAGAAAAATTATCTTCTTGATCTAAAGCAGTAACATTGACTTGACTAACGCAAGCCCAGAGTTTAGAGAGGGCAAAGAAACATGAAGTTTTCACGAAGGGCAGCCTCCTTTTCACCTCTCTGGCTCCTCTGTTCCTCCCCAGAAAGACCAGGGTGTGCAAACTGGCTAAATACAGAAACAAACAGGCATCAGGAAAATTCACTTTCTTTTAATTCCTTTGTACTACTCCAGATCTGACATGTCACACCTCGTTTTCAGAACAAGGAGCCTGTCAGGTTCTATCTCATGTTTGCCTTTAGCAGATATATTTTTATTATTTTTTAAAAGATAATCAAATAGGAAAGAAAACCTACTTCACATTGCATACAGAAACGTTCCATGCAATGATAACAGTTTTTCAGAAACTTAAAAAATAGGGAAAATACTAGCAGTGATGCAGTAAGTTCTTTTCACCTTACACAGTGACATAAACTGCTTCCTGAACAAGACTTGAGATTGAAGTTCACTGAAATGTGGCAGAAAGAAGCTGTACCATATTTTATTTCCTGGAATATGTACATGCTTTCTAAGTGCAAATGCTGTAAAATGAAAACAGAACCATTTTATTACAAACACTGTAAAATAAAAACAGAACAGTAAAATGCTAGGACTGAAAGATTTCTAAGATACCATCCTTAGGAATTCCTAAAATACTATCTTACTGTCATCTTTTGTCTTAAGGATATACTTTCCTTACTCAATTTAAATTATATTTCTGGTCAATAAAACATCTGGTACACAAAAAGGTGGCTAACAAAGATAAGAGGGTTTTTGTCCTTACTTTTGTTAAACTGATAATACTGATGACTGTAACATCCTATAATCTACAGGGACCTGCACCAAGGACATGGGACATTACACAGTAATTCGAAACTATAATAGAAAACTGACTGATGGGAATCCACAGGACCTTATCAGCCCTTTCCCAGTGATGACAGTATCAGAAATGGAATTTCTAATCTGTTTTTTCTTACCTGATCAAGAATCCTGCCCATTCTTTCAAACAGGACTTTCAAGAAGTGTCCTTCAAAAAATGATGCTTCTAAATTGCACTTTTCCAAAGATCTGGGAGATCCAGGCCACTCCCAGCGTAAGCAAATGACACAATAATCCCGGAACTAGAAAGAAGTAGTGAGGAAAACAGACTTAAACCTCCATGGAAACAATTTAATTTCCCTTGAATAGTCCATACAGCTTAAAACCATCATCTGTAGGTAAATGAAAACTCTAAGCTCAAAAAGAAGAGTCATTCCAAAGTAAACACTATCAGTAGAAGCACTATCAGCAGGCACCTCATTTTCTTCTTGACATTGCTGCTCTTAGGGTAGTGTGAGAAACAGTGAGTGGAGGACAGAGCTCCCAAAAAAGAGGTGGGGCCAAAGCACAAAGCAAAACCAACAATACACATCCCGGTCAGGGTTCTTCTACAGCAGGAATTGCATTTATATACATTCTTTTTGTCAGTACATTACCATATTTCCACTACATTATATGTAGTTTGTCTTGCTATCCAAGCTGTATTGCTCCCTAATTCCCAGGACAGAAAGGTATATGTGTATGCAGAACATACAAATGAAAAGTACTTCGGGGTTTTCTCTTCCCTCTCTTTGTTTTCTATCACTCCTAAAAGTCTTTCCCAACCTCTACCCATGCCTTGCTCTGGGCTGCCTGATGTCTCATTTTCAAGAAACTATACCTTGAAAGGAGCACAAGTTATAGGAGAAAACATAAGGAACCCAGGAAAAACCAGAAGCAAAAGAGAGAAAACAGACTCAGGAACTCTGCACTGCACAGAGCTCACCTAGTTGTGCAGCCTTCCAGGAACAGAAATATGGGAGCAGAGCAGCTATCTGGATGTAATAACAGCAATAGGCAGGGCTATTCTTAGGGGGGAAATATTTTAACAGTAGCCATATCATTGTCAGGAAGTGACAGAAACCAATTCTGCTCTCTAATAACTCCCAGAATACTCTTTTTCCCAAGGCATGAAAGAAAGACAAAGATGATAAGTGGTTTCTGGCATCCAAGAATAGAATATAGGGGAATTTTACATCAACCTTTGTTTCCTTATTCTCTATTTTCTATTCCCTTTCTTTTCAGGAGAGACTACTTCAGGAGATAAAGCAATATAATAAATACAGAAATCCAAGCTTCCCATCTTAAACTGCTGATAACATAATTCCCAGGTTATGGAATTTTTGAATTACCTCCAAATATAGCTCTCAGTTACTCTGCTCCTTTGCATAATTTTTAATATTTTAGAAGATTCACAGGACTTCAATAAGAAAGCTTTAAACAGTGATTGTCCTCTGACCAAAGAAACTTTATATTATATTTGTAAAAACAAAACTTGCATTTATTTCAAAGCAGTAAATCATAAAGCTTTCCCTACCTACCCACCCTCCCGACTTCAAACCCAAATGCCTTAGGCTGCACATTCCCCGTTGATGAGCCTTTATTTTCAAAGACCCAGATTGCATAACTCCTATGCAGCATTTTAATTTCTCCTTAGTTCTTTCAAACAGCTTGGCAGGCAATTCTCCAAGAGAATGCAGATAAATGCAAAAGCAAATTAAGAATCTATCTGCGATTCAGATTTTCTCTCACTGTATTTGTTATATGAATATTAATGCATTTAATGTCACCCATTATTCCCCCTAGAGCAATACAAGGTGAATTCACCATCAAAAGATCTCCAAAGGTAAGTTTTCATTAGAAAATGAAAATTGAATTTTCCCATCTTCCGTTACCAAAAGATGCATTTAATGGGACTATTTACAGAACCATTTGTATATTCTCATAAGCACTTCAACTTCTCAAGGACCAGGGCAGACTTCCCCGACTTACTTGTCTGTGGGCATCTCTGAGGTAAGTGTCATAGCCTGTACCCTCCACGTGGTATGAGGACTTTGCTTCATCAGGTACAAGACAGAGAAAACTAAAGAGAAGAAAAGGACATTAATGAGGATCTCTATTCCACAGAGCATCAGATCAATACTTTCTCATCATCTGTGCCAGTGTACACAATGCTGAATTGTCTGGCCAATTAATCCGTGGACTCTACCATAACTTTATGTGAAGAACAAAGAATACAAAATCTATTTAAGCCTGTCTATTCCAAGTGCTGTTTGTAATAACAAGATATATACTTCAGATCTTTTGTATCCAGCAATAGAGGTAAAATCCTCAGTGGAAACATTTTCTGAGAATCAGCAGACAGAATGGAGATGAAAAGGAGTATTCGTAACCAGGTCAAGTATTTGCTAAAGGTCAGACTCCATCTTACTAGAGCTAAAAAAATATACTTGGGAATAAATGAGCCAAAAGAGAAGGAGATTACAGTTAAAAGTCTTCTTAATCAACTTCATAGGTAGCTTTATTTATCATAGTTTGTTGTGGCAAAAAATTAACATCTAAGACATATAGGAGTATTTGCATATAAATGCCCCAGTTACAAATATAATGGAATTGCTTTTATCATATACGTAGTGCAAATACTGTACATCCTTATTACTTCACCAATACCTGACCTAAAATGCAAAATGAAATTTTGAATCCTATTAGTAACTGTCTTGAAAGAAAATAATAAATTAAAACCACTGAAACTTCTGGTCAGCAAAATAAAACTCAATTTTTGGACCCTGACTCCAAATTTCAGCTTTCTCCACACACCAAGAACTGCTGGATGCTCCTGTAGGATTTTTATGCAGAAACAGCCTTTTATGTGGAGTTCATCTGATGTGAAAAACACTGCAAATTCTGAAAAAATCTGTATTCACTGATGGAGATGACACGAGGTGAATTTAGGAGAATGTTCTTTGTGTCTTTGCTCCAAACCATGTCCACCATACACTATATATAGCAGCACTGGAGGAAAGAGGGCAAGAAGTGATACTGCCTTTCTGTCCTGACTGTCCCCGGGCTGTTTGCTTCCTTTGGCCAACACCTCTGATTATTTCTGGGTAAGTAGATAGGTCAGCTCTGACATACCAGTGCTGCCTTGCTACCATGCATTAACAGAGCAAACAGCCCCTGTCCTAATATTAGTTCCTAAGAGAATTAGCATCCCTAAGTTGCTTAGAGCAGAGCTTGTCCTCTTTGAGATATCCAATTTGCAGTCTGTCTGGCAGGCACTGAGGTGTGGAACAGGTGACAGAGGTGCCCCCTGATTTTCAGGGAACAGAAGGTTATCTCTAGCGTGGCAATTATTTACTTTTATGTATGTGTTTAAGGAACTTTAGGAAGTTTTGAGGTTTGTTCTTTTAACCTCCAAACGTTTAGGGCAAGACCCCCCAGATTTGTCCAGGAAAGTCAAGTTCTGTAACAGCAAATATTTCTGTGAAAAGCAAGTTTTATAATCAGGTTTTCCTTGTGAATTCTGAGTACTCAATTAGACTATTAGCTGCAAAGTTCTTCTATTTTTCTCATTTATGTTGAATTATTTTTACTTATGCAAGCTCTAATCTTTCAGAAGTAGGTTTCTGATAAAATGCCACATAATTTCCTTCTGTGGAGTCATTTTCCCAGCTGGCATAGAATAACATCCATTACAAAGTACATTTAATTTGCACAGTGCGTGCAGACGCCCACACATTCAGACATTTCTTTAAGTGTTTGTTTCAACTTACCTATTTACAATTTTATGAACTTCGGTCTTCCCATCATTTTTTGGATGTTCTGGACTGACAGGTGGAGAAGCACTGAGCCACTCCTGAGCTGACAATGTGTTATCTGGAGACAGATCAGTAAATAATGGATCTTCCTCCAGGTCTCTGTGAGATTATATTAGACAAAAACATAACTATTCACAAAACATTATCGAAGGCAGGATTATCTCTGGGTCACAAGGCATGCTTTCTGTTTTTCTTCTCTGAACAACTGGGATGTTTTCCAGAACACTACCATATCCACATCTTATTACCTAGTTAATATACAGAAATATCAACCTTTACAATACCCAACACCCTGAACAACAGAGGAGACATTTTTGACTCATACAAAATCACTGCATTAAGTCATTTAAATTCTAGCCACAGTTTTCACATAAGAGAGAGTTATACTCAGGAAATATTTTAATTATTTTAGATCAATAAAATAGCTGGTATGGCTAGTCTTTACTCCTCTGTTGGTAAAATTGAGTTACAAGAGTTACCTAGGATATTTAAAAGGATTTATGCAGAGTCCTAGAAAAGTTCTTCCATCAAAAAATGATTCAAGAACATAAATATAAGCAAGACACCTCAGTGGCTGACTTAAAGAATAATCTCACTGATTACAATACAAATATGCATAGACTTAATAGGTAGATGCATACATAAATTGATACACAAGGGCTTCCGAGTGCCTATTGTTCTGCACAGAGGCTTGTGGTAATTTTAGTTCTTCTATTCCTCTTCTAAGAATTTACATAAATTGCTGATGTAATAATTTCTGCATCACTTTATGGATATGGATTAATACCCAAGAGCACATAAATGCTATCCAAGCTCACTTTTCTTTCAATTGCTGTTTTGTTCTAAAAATAAGGAACCAGGTTAGCTGTCGTGAGAACTTCCCTTAAAAATTAAACTTACACTGCTCCGGCAATCTGACCATTCTCTACCACATCTTTATCTTCTTGACAGAGAGGCTTGTATTCCATATAGTTTCTTTCTTCCAAATTTCTCAGAACCAAATTATAAAGAATGTGCTCATTGGGTTTTTGCAACAGGTGCTCAAACATTCGTAAAGTCATTATGCTGATCTGTAACACAAAAGGTTGACTTCAATAAACCCATGCACTGCTGCCTTATGGTTTTTGCCTTATCTCTGGTTGCACATCCTAGAACATTGCAATTACTTATTGACATTACAGAAGGAAGCAAAAATCATATGAAAAATTAGGAAGTTGTGATGCTGAATGTGTATAAACATGGATGACGAGTTCACACACATCTGAAAAATCAATATGGGAATGTATTGTTTTTTCCATAAAACAAAAACTGTTCTGAAATCTGTCAAAATAACATATACATAATACAAAGAACATACAGAGAACTCACAATTTAGCTTTCCATATTACAATCACACCCATGCTGGAAGAAGGTTATCATTGTGCAAATGAGACACAGAACAGGACTTAGAGTTAGTAACAAATACCCAGAATAAAACAAAATAATAGTGGGATATTGTGACTAGAACTATAGGCTTTTACATGCAGAATTTTACATGGAGATGTAGGTTTTTGAAAGGAGGCTGACTTTAAGCAATACAGAAACAATTTTAAAGACAGCTTTAGAGTGCCTTGCAAAGATAATTTATACTGATAACTCATTCTGACAGGGTGAGCAGGTAGGCATACTGAAAAATTGATAGAAGGCAGAGATTTGTATTTCAAGCAAGCTTGGTTTTTATCTGAAAAAGTAGAGACTGGAGGTTGTTTCATGAAGAAAATGAAACAAACAGTTCCTGTGGAGGGATTTTACTGAACTAAATTATTTAACAATGTCTACAGTGTGTAAAGTGCTTTAAGCTATTATATCATCTTTAAATTGGCATTGTGTATATTCTCTGACTCCACTTACTTCATCTAAACACCAAGTTTCTAACTATATCTTGTATGATAACAACACAGAACTGACAGAACATGGAAAATAACAGTGACACAACATATAACAAAGCACAAATTAAAATGCAATTACAGAAACTGAGTCTGCCCCATCTTACAGGCAAGCCAGTCTAACTAGATATGCATAGTGGGCAAGCAAAATTAGAAAGGAATCTGTAAAAGGTAAAGGGAACAATATGTTAGGTGGAGAAAAGAGCTTGACTTCCATTTTCTTAAGGGACTTTGTAAGGCTGGCAGTCAGAACTCTTTTTCTGGACAAAAAAAAGTTAGGTGACACAAATATGAGAAGTCCTCTCAAAGGTGCCTTTAGAGACTCTCCACAGGGCAGAACTGGCCAGCAGACCTTACTGTGTCAGTCTCACTTCTCACCTCGTCAGAAATATGATCACAGTGCTCGATTAACCTGTGCCGCAGCGGGTGTCTGCCGATGTCTGCCAAAGTCTCCGGCTCCCTGTGCTCTCCAAGGATGAAATACACCAGCTCCTGCAGCAGGACATCTGAAGTCACCTGACGGACAATGCGGTGCAACAGGGCAGTCGATGTGAGGATCCCGATCTCTGACCTGAACAAAGTATTTCACATCAGACACGTGGTGGATCTCAGATGAAAACAATCAGCTCCACCGAGACCCTGTTCTGTGTGTCGCGGGACGCTACTCACGTTTGCATCAGCTGAGGTTCCATAACGTCAATGAAAAATCGCTCCCGCACAGCTTTTGCCATAGCAACAGCAGTCATCTGAAACAAAAGTACAAAACGGTGTGTCTCAAACTCAAAAGCTAAGAAACAACCGGAACTACTCATTTGCTGAATGTATTTGTATCATCTGAACACATTTCAAACCTTTTGTGCTTCTTTGATGAGTTGATCACAGTAGTCAAACCAAGAAAGAAACGAAATCAATGCTCTTTTCCCTGGAAAAGCAGATGCATCTTCTTTGTGGCTGTAAGAATCCAAACTAGAGAACACAGAGAAAAAATATTTATTTAGTCTACAAGTAATTGAAGAATCCTGGACCTCATTCTTATTGAACCTAACAGAATAATTAATGGCTTACTTGTAATGAAGTGAGCATTAGAAAGGCTTCTGTGCCAGTCTCTACTAACCTGGCAGTGCCATCATTACACAGGTGTTTGGAGACATGCTAAAGGATACACAGCATGAACAGCAGAACTCTGGTTAAGTATTTCTGCAGTCAGAAGGGAAAACTGATCACCAAGTCTGGTCTCCCAGGAAACACAGACCACAGAAACTGAGTCAATAACTCCTGTAGTCACAGAACCATGAAATTAAGGCAACTGTTCTTCTCTACTCTGCAAGCAACCTCAAGCAAGTCCAGCAAAATCACACAGTGTGTACCTGAACTAGATTGTATCTTCCAGAAAAAACATGTTACCTCGACTTAAGGGATCTAAGGAATAACAAATACACCATTTTCTTCACTAAAGCACTCCAATGGTTATTTATCCCACAATTCAAAGTTGTGGGTTTTCCCCTTCTAATTCTGAACACCAACCACCAGCAATTTTAGTAGACATTTTACAAATACCTACTTTTTGTCTCAGTACTAACAGATCATGAGCAATCCATAGTGAGGTGAATGGGGAAGAGAAATATTTTGAGAATGTAACATGCAAGCAGTTAGGATGATGGGAAAGTAACTTTGGCTTCATGCTAATGCATTATGCAGTAACTCTTTCCTTCTTCTTTTTTGCTGCAAAAATTTTGCAACAGCAGCCTGTTACCAAAAGCACCATTCCTGCCCCCTGCAGCAGCTTACAATGCCCACTGCATACAGTGAAGTTTATGTTTCCTAAATCCTGGACATCTGTATGAGAATATAATCCATACCTGATGCTCCTGTGACACCACCACAAACTGCCAACATAATTCAGTGGAAAAGTTTGCCCCCTGATGAACCTCTGCAAGGGACTGGCAGGCAAACCTGGCCCCACGTCAGAAATCACGTGTACACTGGACACCCAAAGGGTACCACTATGCTGCAGCTGTATCTCACCTCTGCTCTTGAGGCTTTAGCATGGGAAGTGAATATTTTATACACCTTATCTACCCATAAAATCAGCTTCAGGGAGGGGTGTAAAGTCACTTTGGGTATGAAATACAAAAATAAAATTCTTACCCCCAGTTAATTGCCTCCACTGTTTCAATGTCTAAGGGATCCAGTGATTGAGGCAGGGCTTTGTAGAGGGTGGCCAGCCTGTCTGTCAACAATTCACATAAACAAGTGCTTTGAGTCAGGCACTTGGCAGCTGCTGGTTCTGGCAAACTCACCAAAAGCATGAGGCCTTCACAGGCCTTCACTGCTATCCGGCCGTCCTGGCAGAAGGGCATGGAAGAATTAATCAGAAGGTGAAGGAAGCTCACTGGAATCAAGAAGCAAACATCTCCCAAATAAAACCTCTCCAATCCCCCACAGTGAGTGAATGAATTTATTTTTGTTGACTTTTCAGTCATTCAAACTTAATTCTAGTGAATTTGGATGCTACAAAATAAAGAGTCTCACCTGATTCTGTGTCAAATACTAAGAATGCAACTGCAACCTTCAGGCTGACATAACTAGTGCTGTAGGTCAGCTCAAGACCAAGATATTATATCCTGTAAACTAATCATGTAACAATGACAAGGTGCAGCAATAGAGGCAGTTCTCTGCTCTCAACACTGCTGTAGCAATTACAGGTTTACTCAACCCTCCTCTACATTTTCTGAGATAATCTGAGTCTGAATTTGAGGATGGAGCTGGGTAAGACATACAGCAGATTTCTTTAAATAAAGCAAACTTCTAATTTCCAGTTTCTAGCCCAGTGTCATTACAAAGAGAGTTGGTTTGGTTAAGTTAGAACAATTGAAAGTAGTTTTAAAAATACTCTCTTATGATATATTTAAACTTCTGTTTATCCTACGTAGCTTGTCCCTGAAACATGCAGCTCCTTATATATATTTCTTAAAAAACACCACTTACATTACCATCAACAAACTTAGTATCAATTTTCCAAAATGATATTTTTGCTTTAATCTGAAGAAAATTGTCAATTTACAAAAGCTGCCTGCAAAACCCCCTCATTTTAGGTTTTATAGCTAATACACAGTTTGCATATAAGTGAATATTCACTCCCTCTGCCCTCTTCAAACAGCATCCAGCTATTCCATTTTATCACACTAAACGGATAAAAAGAACCAAAACCAAAAAACAACTCACGGGACTTTTAGTGAGGTTTAGTAGAGAATTCACTAAATTATAGTCTTGATTTGGACAAGCACTGGAGGACTCTGGTGACGATGTGACGTTGAGTTCATCCAGACTGAAGGAGAGATCATCCGCCTGTTGTGGGAGCTCCTCTTCCCTGTCCATGTGCTCCACTCCAGCCGCGCTGGGCATTTCCTCAGGCTGGACAGCCTGTCCCGTGTCTGTCGTCACACAGTCCTGGTCTTTCAGCATGTCTTCTGTGAGTACACTTGCTGATCCTTTGGAAGCCATTGCTTTTAACTTACTCTGCAAAGCATTTTTTGGAATTACACTGTTGAAATTACCGTTCATCCTGAAGCAGAAATTTACTAAAAGCAATTTCTTTTACGTCATGGTTTGAAGTAGTCAAGGCTGGATACAGTAACCATGTAAGAACTTAATGGGCTGCAGGAGCGTGGGTGCTTTTTAAACCTAGGACATTTTTAAAACTGCTGAAGTTGTCTTAAGCCCTGCACCATTTTGCTTCTAGGCTGAATATGCCATTTACAAAGAGATGGCAACCTTTTCTGTTCACACCGAAGGCAAATCACTTGATTTGCCACAGTTTGACAGTTTTTCATTTACCTTATGGCTGCACCTTCAGACCTTAGCGCACACCATAAAACATCCCTGTCTAGGCCAAGGCCTCAAATTCATCTAATGTCTGAATTTCCAGCTGGAGTCACATTCAAGTAAAATAATCCTAAATTTCTTGAGATTTTATCTTCAACAGAAAAGAGGAAAAAAACACCTTTTGTGACAGCAGAGCACTCTCAAACTGTGTTTCTCACAAAGAAAATGTTGAGCAGATTGAAGGGACAGAAGATACCAGCAGTTAGCACTGGGCACTGGAATCTGTAACAGGTCACAGAGAACCTTCTCGCAAGCTCCAAAGCATCTCTACTTAGCCTGAAAAAAAGCAACCCATCTGCCTTCCCATAAATCTGTCTCCAGCACAAAAAAAGACATTTAAATCTGTGCTCTGTGATACCAAGAAGAAACTCACAGCAAGGCAAGAATTCAGTGTTCTTCTGGCATAAGCACAGGTGAATAATACTTTATTGGAATCATAAATTAGACTGCAGCACAAGACACTTTTTTCAGTTGAGCACAATACTGAGATTATAAATCCAAACGGTTCCCTTCTTTATGATAAGACCAAAATTATTACAACTGTATCTCAAGCATTAATAATTTAAAAGACTAACCATTTGGGGTTAATGGCATTTAGTACATACAAGCCAGCAGGGACTGACTACATGACAGTCTCAGGCACCAAACAGGAGCTGCTGCGAACATTTGCTTGATTGCTGTGCATTCATGGTGGGGAATTTGCACTGAGCCTTGTGATACACTCACATAACCAATTCCCTGGAGATGCAAACAGTGGTAAAAGCAGCACACTGTATGCTATAAAATAAGTATGATTTTTGACTACACTAGAAAAATCACTCCTTCAACATATGTATATTTTTTTTTGACAGTGTGGAAAACATAAGGTGGCAAAGCAGCAAAAATGTGTCTATCTGAACCATGTTTGTCTATCTCCAAGGCTTCTGGAAGCCTTCAGTATCCTCCCCACCCTTTTATCAATACACAGAAATATCTGAATCACAGCAGCCACTCTTGCACGTAAAGTGGAACTAAAGGCTGGAACAGCATTTCAGTCCTGCATGACACACCGTTTCTGGCACCACTCAAGTAGCCGGAGGGTTGTCAAAGGGAAAAGCTACATTTTTCAAAAACTGGCCAATATTTTATAAAATACTTATTTTATCTTACTACTTCATGTCTGGACTCTCCTGTCATTTGAAAGACCATTGTTCATTCAGCCAAGGCATTGATGAGAAGCCCTAAGGTATATAAATGTATGAATGCCCCTAGAAATGTGTCCAGAGCTCGCTACTCTTATACTGGCAGGCAAGACAAAGCAGTTCATACACTGAACAACACACAGCCAGAGTTTTTGTGTGTATTTAAGCTTCCTATTGTATTATCATGCAATCTTGCAGCTCAGCTGCTCACCTGCCTCCTGCAAAGGTGCAAAACAGGATCCTGAATGACCTGATAGAAAAGGTTACATAAAACACATGTTCAGTGCGTTCTAAACAAAGTACTTGTGAATTCAGCATCAACAGAGAGTAGACAATATAAAAATGCACTTTTATATTTTTGTGATATGTAACTATCAGAGTTGCAAAATCCGTGGTGGATGATGCCATGTCTAAGTTCAGAGAGATTTAAATTAATTCTGTGAAAAAAATCAACTGATGAGAATCTCTACTTAATTTGTGGTGAGAAATATAAAGCTTATAATTTGTAGTATTGAAAATAGAAGTGAAAAGTGAAACTATTGTTCACTTTATAAAATGAAGGTACAACTTTTTGGCAGACACTATATTAGAACTTTTTTAAGGTCTCAAAAGCAGAAGCTGAAACACAGAGAACCAAGTGTCCTTTTGTATGGAACAATCAGTTACAAGGTGAATGGGATAAGATGAGATGGGGCAAGTTTTAGCATAAAATATGACTGAGGTAGAGCTAATAAATCAAACATTACAACGTATATTCTTTACCTCTACACAAGAACTAGGAAAAGTCAGTTTAAAGAAAAGAGCACGTTAATGCCAAAAAAAAATTAGTGTAGGATTTTTAAAGCTTTAAGTAAGCAGAATGAAGTTTTTCCAGTTCTTATTTCCACAACAGAAATAACTTGCCCTAGAGATAGTTATGCCATGTAGACTTATTGGTTAAGCAATACAGATGAAAGATTTTACTAAAATACAAATGGCATTCTGTCAGCAAACTATCTGATATGGAATCATACAAAGGAAATCCTGGCTTTGTACACACTCAATGTCTTTTATGTCCATAAAAGCCTCTAGAAACCGAGCAGGAACAGTCAAAGAAGGAAGCAAAACAAACAGATACAAACAGAATGCCTTGGTGAGATCCATCTGCATTTCAGTTTATAGATGTTGGAGATTTTAGAGGGAAATGCCACACAGAATTCTGTAAATTTACCCTTTCATGTGCTAGAAAGTCAGAAATAGTGATCAAGTCACAACAACAGCACCTCTAAGAGGCCTAGATGTGAACAACCAGAATATTCTATCCTATAAAGGACAGTTCTACACCCCATGTACCTTACAGGGAAACAACCATCCCAAGCTGTGCAGAGAAATGCCTTAGACTACAACTTAAATTAATTCAGGATAATGCTGTGAAGGAAACAGGAGCTACAAGAAATGTTCATCAGCTTGCTTGAACTCCATAGCCAGCATTTTGTGAAACTAGAGATCCCTTTGAAACTTGGAATCATCTGGATTTCCATGTCTGCTTTTTAATATTGGAATCTTGCTATTTTGGGGACAAACACCAATAATGTCTGACAAAACACCTGTGGTTCTTCTGAGTGGGGTTCTCAGGTTTGATTTCAAGGCCATTGAGTAGAAGAGTAATTAAGAAGGTTCTTTTTAAACCATACAACTTACACAAGTAACAGTAAAAGTAATCCTGGTTTTGAATTCTACCATATTTTGCATATAATATATGTAGTAGTTTGCTTCTAAGTGCTTCTTATGTTTAAATACTGACTTTTCAATACTTACACCATTTCTACTCCTGTGCAACTACAGTGGATACAATGGTAATCAGGATGATATTTAATTAAGGTAAAAATAAACTCAAGATAGTTTCTTTTCTACCAACTTGTGATAATCACATATTCAGTGGGAAATAATGAATATTTGCAGTTTTGCATCCTCTGCTGATCTTGGTTGTGGAAACCTTGTAAAATATTCCTGGAGGATACTATATCTACATTTTTTCAACTATGTATCACATACTTAATAGACTGTGTCACCATAGGAAACATCCAAATGGGAGCAAAAGGCATTTCTAAATGGACTTCTGTAAATCAAGTTTTTTATGCTGCTTCTAAATGGGAACAGAAGGTCAGTCTAGAAACTGTTTCTCCTCACACTCTGATTCCATCAATGACACATGTTAAGTCTGAAGAGGCTTTGAAGATATTTGACTTTCTTACTGATAGAAGATAGTGCTAACCTGTAGATAGTGAGTTGGCACTGCAGCTACAACATACGTGCCACTACCAAACAAGGGCCCAGTCCTGCTGAACCCTTCACAACTTGCAAGGTTTCCATGCCCCCTGCAATCTGTCCCTTAGTCCTTACTGGGCTGGAGGCAAAACAAGACAAGAAGTCCGAGGTCTCCCTTACACAGTGTTCTACATTACAATTCATATCCCTACTCTAAAGGCACTTTCACTATGAAGGACCTCAGGCACATATAATATTGAGATCTGAATGAAATTCTAGTAAAAATCAGATGTATCAAATCTCTGGAAGCTAAAAATCCCCAAACAACAAAACTTATAATATCACAGGGGAAAAAATCACAGATGGAATGCAAACTAAGCTACAAAGCACAATGTGATACCTCCAGACCTCTACTAGATTTTGGCTGTGACACAGTAAATAAACCTGGAAAATTTTGAACAGATTTACTCACCTCAAGGAAGAAGTTGACCAGGTATGGATCTTGTTTCAGCTTTGCACATACTATACAGAGAAACTGAATTTCTTCATTTTCTGTTGGTGTTGCCAGAACTTCACCACACAGTCGGATTAATTTCTGTCACATAAAGTGAACAATTAAGACAGAGAGTAATAGCTTTTTCTAGGAATAATGGACTGAGTTATTTTTCTATATACATACTACAATTATGTACGATTATTGGCTTGCATATTTAGATTTAGATTGCTATAAACAAGTTTTCATTATTATTTATGATTTACATTGCAGTGGCAGTTCAAGGCTCTAATCATCAATACATTAAAACTGATACTGCACTTGATCAGTTTAATTCAATTGACAATGGAAGAATAAAAGACACCATGAGCTACAGCAGAATAAAAGAAATTTGTAATGCAAAAATAGTTGCCTTCAGATCTGAGCAGTACCTGCACTGGCCTGTGCACATTTATGTGGGGAAGAAGAGGTTGCCGTATTCTTCCAAGCAGCTTTGTATAAAAAGCCAGAACTTGCTGTTTCATTCCTGGAGGACACTGAAACAAAACAGATGAACAATAACAAAAATATAACAAATGTGAAGACTAACATAGATGCAAATTTGTTACTTGGAATAGCTAATTAAACAGCAATAATATACCCAAAAGTATTATAGAAATAATCACCATCTGTTAACACATTACTTTCATCGATATTAACAGAGATCAACAAAAAATATTGCATCCCATTGCTGCTTTCTTTTTCAAATTATTCATACTTTCAGTTAATTGCCCTAGGGCAGACTTCTACCAATCTTTCTAGAAAATATTCCAGATAATTATAGTGATAAGGAGAAATTAACTTGGAATTAATTTGCTACAGGTCAGCTCTCTTTTAAGGTACTGTGCCACAAAATCCAGCAGCTCACTGAGTCAGTACATACAAATAAAGAATTGTAAACTATAAACATCTTAGTATCTATGAAAGGTTTCTTAAAGTCACAAGCAATTAACCTCAGAGAGATAAAGTGTTTATATATGCACAGATGTTCCAGGACAAGAGAAAGCTGTTGTTTTCCCTGAGCAGAATATGAACCACAAATATCTGTGGAACATGCAGACCCTTGTTCTACTGTCTCCCATGCACCATGTCACATGAAAGTACTTTCCTATCTCCATGAGACCTGATGGCTTGTGGTCTTTCATGTACCTCTGTTTCTAGCTAAATCCCCCGAAACTAATGTGTTCTACCACATTAATAAATGCTGTTACTCCACAGGTTAATTTTAACCCACATAATTTCCCTCCTGTGGTTCACTGCACAGCTGAATGGAGCAGGGGCGGCAACAGCCTGGAATGACAACTGTCTAACCTGGCTCTGCTTTCAAAGTAAGTACCCCTAGATTTTTAATCCCTACTCATCACTGAGTTGTCAAGCAATCCATTGAGCGGAATGGCAAAATATGTACCATCAGGGCACATCTACTATACTGTCTGACTGACTGCTGTGAAAGGAAATTATTCTTTTTGCACCAGATCTTTGCAACATCTTGGAAGCACAGAACTGTGTGTTTACTTCAGATGTATCAACTCACAAGTGGCAAAGTGTAAAGACAGGCTGTACAAGAATTGCTTGTACAGGCGCATTTGCGTGAGTGCAAAATGACTCCTCTCAACTCTCAGAAACACACCACTAATTACCCGCTTCACATATGCCACCATTGCATCTTGGTTTCCTGATGAAGTTTATAGATTACTGAATGAGCCGTGTTTCTGAGCAAGTATTTTCTATACAGCAGGCATCTTAGCCTGATTGCAGGACAGGTGGTATAGTAACAGGAATTGCAGATCTCTGGCCCTTCCAGAACAAGGAACATCCCAAGCTCAGACTGCTAGTATCCTAAGTTGTGTACTTATGTAAAACTGAATAGATTAAAAACTCATGACAATCTGCAAAAGACTGAGAATGAAACCCCGGAGAGCTCCATTTATCCTTGGAACAGGATATACCATGCTTTCCTAACTGCATCTGCATCATGATACAGAAAGTTCTAGCCCAAGGACTGCCAAGCTAATGCACCCAGTGACCCATCCAACCCCACACACTTTAGCTCAGAAGTCTGCCAAGAAAGACAGAAACAAGAATGTACCAAAACCATGAAGGTAACTTCATGTGTGCAAGACTCAGACAACACTGCCAAGTGCTACACTCCTACTGAAAACTCAGATGTGAATGCTGTCTGGAGATAAGCTTAAATTAACGCCTTTCGACATGGAAGTCTTTCTGAGCAATAATTCACACTCAGAAAAATTAATCAAAAATTTCTATCTAATACAGCACTTTTCACCCAAGAAACTCCCAACATTTGACAAAGGACAGAGAGGGATAACGCTGTCTTGTAGAAGCCACAAAAATTCTAGACTGAACAAAAATGTTTCTCTTAGCTTCACAGTCGATATTATCAGAGTGGCGAGCAACAAATCTCAGGGTTCTGTCTTAGTCAGGATCTCTCTGTGCTCACTTCGAGCACACTTGTAAGAGACTGTTATTTGTAATATGTTGGTAACATAAGCAAACAGCTTTTTGCTAGAGTTCAGCATCCCACACTACCACCTACTGTAGAACTTCAGTCCTTATTACAAAATAGGAGCTCCCACAAAAGATAATCAGCTCTGGTGAGAAGTACCTACATCAGCTTTTCCTAGTGTGTAGAGCGTCTCCAAAATCTTGTGATGTAGCAAATATTCCATACATGGTCCTGTTTCGCCTGATTCCCTCTCATTTTCTTCTTGGACTAGAATATCCAACATCTGTTCCAGGTGAGAAGGAATGTTGGTATCAGTCACAGGAGCTTTGTCATCTAAATAGAAGAGATGGGCAATTAAGAATGATTAAAATACTGTCCTCACTTTTCGTAAGTTCACTTCCAAATTTAAGCTTTAAAAATGTGACTACTTATTTAAACCATCTTATATCAGAATATAAGTTTTTAGCATGTCTTAAATTCTCAGAACCATATATCTGAAAACATAAACTGGAATATGCATTGAGCAGATATCTAACCTTGCAATGGGGAAAAGGAAAAATGTCAAAATTCAAAAGATGCATTAAATACATGGTCAAAAATGAAAAACTCTACAGCCAGAAACAAAGTTTAGGGAGAGAAAGGTTCAACTCTCAATCTTCTGGTTAGTATCCACTCTGTATTGATAACTTCCTCTTTGACTCTTTAGATAGTATACTCAAAGGTGTAAGTGGCCTTTAACATCAGCTTAATTTGCAGCTGATCAGTTCCTTTACAAACTTGATTACTAAATAAACGTTTTCTTTCTAATGATAACAAAGAAAACTGAAATCTATGCTGTTTATTCTTCAAAAGTTTTTTAATTTCACTTTTATACTTCCTGCATTGAGATAGAATTCTTTCAAACCTTAAGAAGGAAAGGGTAAGGCTGATTTCATTAGACTAAAGTCATGAAACTGCAGCGGATTATGCCACTGGCAGTGGGAGCTGGCATTTATGTGTTGCAGGGCATGTCCACATGGGAAGATTTTTCTCCCCCTTTTTTTTTTCTTTAGCTAAATTCTACTTGAACAACTCTCCCACTATCTCGGGAAATGGTTGCCACTTCTTATGCAATAATCTAAAAATAACTGTCACTCGCATGCAAATGGCAACCAGAGCACACAGGAAAACTGCCATGTCAGAGTGATTTTGGTCTCTGCCACAACCTCCCGTAGCCTGGAGTGCTTTGCTTGAATTTCCTAATGCAATTCTGCTCCTACTGCAGAAGACAGAAATGTATCCACTGAGTGGAAACTTGTTTTTTTCAAAAGACTTCTGAAAGTCTGGCAGAGAGGTCAGCTTTTATTCTGCACCGCGTCACTGCAGGTATCACTTTTCCCCTGCCACCCTGTCATTTCCACCTTAGGAAACATCACATAGTGTTCCGAAAGATGGGTATTTAGAACCAAGGGTCAAGTTGCAGCTTGTCTGGGTAAATATTGATATAAACAAAATCACCAGTCCAGATTCACAGATTCAACAGCTCTTCCAGCAGAAATGCAGAACTAATGTGCTTGGGAAAAGCGTGGCAACATTAACTTTTAAAACACAGTAGTTAAATAACTAGCTCCAAAATAAAAAATTTACGTGTTGCATAATTGTTGCAAAAAAAACCCCAAAACCAAACCCCACAAAAACCCCTCCAAAAAACCTCAGGGAAAAGTTTAAGAAAAAGCAACTACAGTCATATTTTATCAGAATATGCATTTTTCTTAGAAAAGCAAAATAACATCTGGATAAGGTTAACAAAACGTGTTGTAAATCTGCTCACAAATTCACTTTTCAGAGCTATGTTATCAAAATACCTTTCACCAAGACAAGACACTAAAACAAAACTAATACTGAACATGGAATTCACATGTCTGGTAAAATCTATGACCACGAAATTACTTTTATTAAAATCTTTGCAAGAAAAAGAAAATCCCTGATGCAAACAATAAAAAGGTCAACAGCAGGGACTACATTTCTGGAGCTGTCTGTTTAGATTAAACAAAATATGCGAAGACAGAAATTGGGTCAGACGTGAAAAGGTACAGTTCTCTACATGGTACTCAGGAAACTCAACCCTCCCTCAATCACATTTCATGCTTACTTTTTAAGGCATGCAGGGACACAATACTTTCAATTATTAATTATTACTGTTGGCATTTTGATTAAAGACATGACTCATTTAAGTATTTCTTCATATTTTCTTTTTAAAAACACTGAAATTGGGAATTCTAGTTTTCACAACACAGAGACAAACCCAGAGTGCTTTCTTCTTTTACCTGAGGTCTCTATGTAGTAATGGGTGATTGCTTTCCAGTGGTAAACAAAATCTTCTTGTAATGGAAGAGAAGGTGCGAGCTATGGGAAAAACAAACAAACAAAAAACCCCAAACAAAAACCGGTTAGAAATGAAATGAACGTTTCCTCCGAGATTAAATTGCATTTTATCTTTTACTTGGAAGTGAATGGCTGCTGACTAGTGCTACACTTGTTACTCTCTGCTCTTTTACCTCTAACAAGGACTGCAGACATTATTCATGGTGAGCCTCATGTCACGCTGCCTGGCTTGTGAACATCAGTAATAATCTCTGTGACGTCTCTATGACCAGACAACATATTTGAAGCAACAAAAGCAATGGCTCGTACAGCAAAGCAACACTAGAACTGTATGTTTGGATTGTTTAGATCACCGTTTTGTCCTGTAGGAAAAAATCATTTTCTTTTACATCTGCTCTGGATGCCACCTTCCCTTTCTGTACACTCTGCTCTCCTCTCCTCCTCTGTTCCCTTCAAAATACCAATTAGTTGCTTCATGCAGTTTTTGCTGTGCCTTTTTTCCCATCAACCACAAGTTCTTTTTTTAAAAGATCTTTGTTTGGTTTTTGTTTGTTTGGGGTTTTTTTCTCCACACCAGGCCCATCCCCAGAGCTTGGTAGGTTGCTCTTTTTTAAACCAAATTCATTTCTTATTTCATTTTTGAAAGAAAAGGAAGTTTCTTCTTTTCTGGAGGAATTTGGGATGCCTGTTTGGGTGTGACCAGCATCCAGGAATAACATACTACCAGAACGAAACAGAGCCTCCCACTCAGTCACCATCAGTACGAGCTGGAGAATGGTACACTTTACACCCCAGGCAACACCTGCCACACCACAGGCAGCATGTGAAAAGAGGAGGACCACAAGCATTTCACCTCTCTGCTTTCCAAAGAGAGAGTTGAGGCAAACACTGAACTTGTGAGCTGGTAAAATCAGCAATCCTATAGGGAAAATCCAGACCATTCAACAGCTCACGTGAAGGTCTGTTGTTACTGAGATCTAATCTGCTTGCTTGAGGCTTTTTTTTCCCCCACTATCAAGTCCTCAAATCATTCTTTTAGAGTTAATCCTGAAATAGGGGATTATTGACATGATGGCAGCAATGAGCCCTGTGGGCAAACAGAAAGAATCCCAAGTATAAATTGGTGTGGTCATTTTGGAAGGATAAGGAGTTGAACCATCCCAACAAGCTATGGAGTGCAGTCCTTCACAGAATCTCAGAGGGGCTGAGGTTGGAAGGAGCCTCTGGACCTGCTGGAGCCCCCCTGGTCCAGCACAGTCACACAGAGCCAACTGCCCAGGACCATGTCCAGATGGCTTTTGAATCAATCAAAGGATGGAGATTCCACAACCCCTTCAGGAACTTATGCCAGGGTTCAGTCAACCTCACAGTGAGAACGTTTTCTCCCCAAAAGCTACAGATACCCCATTTGAGACTAATAACTCTGAACTCCTCTAGTGACTCCCTGTAGGGTCTGAAAAGTGCTGAGTCGTCTCAGTTCCTGGGCAAACATAAGCACAGGGCTCACACACCTGTGCAGTCTTCACTGGGTAGTGCTGGTCCCTTTGAAAAAGATCTGGGTGTTCTCCACATCATTTTCTTTGCCTTGAATTTAATGACAGTTAAATTTATCGTGGTAAAGCTGTAAAGGCCATATATGAACAGCATGCCATGTGAGATAAGTGGAATGCTAATTATTAATGGCCCTTTGCACACAGGACTTTGACATGCAAGACTGTGAAAAAGTAGTGCTGCTTGGCAACTATCTCCGCCTGCATCCTGGGTGGAAATGTGGCCTCGAAAATGGCAACTCGGAAATCAAACTGACAGTGCTTATCCTCTCCCTGACAGGCTGTGCACCCACTAAGTCTTCCACATTTCCATGGCTGGGCACTGTGAGCAGCATTTTAGCACACCAGCTACCACAGAACAAACATAGACAGCATACACTGGATAAAGTAGTTTATTTTACTATGACGTTTACGAGGTTATTGAAATTCAGAAGAATAACTGAACAAACTGAAGATTGAGCATATGATATTTTGTATCATGCTTCGTATGTCACACTTGCTGTTGTAGATGTGTATTTCAAGCAATGTAATGATCGTTTAGCATCTTTCTGTAAAAAAAAATACACCAAAACCTCAGAGCTGGCTGATGGATAACACAGAGACAACTTTTGAGGAACACAAGCCTTTCAGACCACTATTTCCAATGTAACACATGATAGATAACGTTAAAGATTTATCCTCGGCTGATGTGATTTTTCCTCTCCACTTCTTCTAGCCTCATCTGCCTCAAGATGAATTTAGTGCCTCTGAGCAGTGCCAGGAGAAGGATTTCACTTCTCAGCACTGTCAATAATTTACGTACCATGAGAGAGAAATGTGGATACAAACACTCTCCTTCACAATAAAAGGCCTCCAGGGACTCTTCTCAGAGGCAAAAAAGTAATTCAGGGACAGGTCCTGCCCTTTTAAATTAAAACAGTCAGTGATTCCCCAATTTTCTCTGACGGAGGACTGCAAGCCAGAGACACCAAATAGAGATAACTTTAGCCACCAACTGGAGATTAACTCCAGCAACATTATTCTGAGGTGTTTTACGAATAAAAAAAAACAAAGCAAAAGAACAAAACCAAAAACAAACGCAAAAAAAACCCCACACAATCCTCTTAGTTATTCAGACACAAAATCAAGGTAAAGACCAAGATACCACCTTATATGTAAACAAAGCCAAGCACTGGAAAGCATTAGAAAAATGTAAACTCCCAAACACTTGGTTGACATGCTTTAGCCCTGTTATGGATGAAATTTGTTAATTTACTGATCAAAACCAAGGGAATATTTTATTATTTTATTTGTCTGAATGTAGAAGCTGGTTTGCTTAAAAACTTAAGAATCTTTCCAGCAGCCTCAAGAAAACAAGAGCTAATCTAAGGAATTTGCCTTCAACCATCCTGTCCTACAGATGTGTAAATTAAGGTAGCCTGTTATCGGTCCTTATCCAAACAGTTTTCCCGGACCCTTCCTTTATATTTCCTCCCTGACACAGCTAATGAAGCTAACAGAGTTCTGGTAATAATTTGCCAAAATCAAACGAATTAAGTATTCTCTTATTTTACTAAAATAGAGGTTTTAGAAATAGTTTTAGAACTAACAAAATGTAGAAATTTTGTTTAGAACAGATTTAACCTAAAGTGTTATCTTCTATCTCTTNTGAGGACTGCGAACTGCAAAATTCTACCTTGCTCGGAGAGGCGTGGCTCAGCCAGCCAAAAGTGAATAAAAGCGGGGCTTTGGCACACAACCAGTGCGTGCCTTGGTAGGGCCCAGACCCTCCAAGCCGCCCAGCTTCCGAGCTGTTGCCTCTTGCCTGCCTTCCACTCAGAGCTGAAATCACTTGGGCATGTGGCAAATGAGCTGAAGTCACTAAAGCTGCGGTCACACACTGATTTTCCTAATAAAGTTTCCCTATTGTTCCTTTTTATTTTCTTTTTTTTATTTTCCTTTATTTTACTAAATAAAGTTAATTTTTTTATCAATAAATAAAATCAATTGCTGAAATCACTCATCGCCTTTCGCCTATAACAGCCCTAACAGGACAGGTAATTCTAGCATGAGGTTGTAGTTTCTATTTTAGGATGAATTATTAGCTACCAGTTGAGATGAAATACATGTCACAGTTGCCAGCCTGACTAACCACTCTATTGTGTAAGTACACAGACTTGTATGGAGACTCTGAAGCAAACCAAAATTCATTGTGAAGGCCATTAATTCCCGCTATTTGTCTAATTTGAAGGAATTACCTTAAAAGTACAGTTATTTATCACCATTTTATTAATCTTGATGTAATTACCTATGTTCTTACTAATTTTGAGCTATTGATTCCTAATATCACAGTGAAATTCTCCTCCTTTGGGGAAAAAACCCCAACATCTTCAGGTCTGCCGTGTAGGTGTTGGTATATCCAATAGCCAGGACTCACTGAACACTACTAAAAAGCAGCCCATTTGAGCAGATATTGATTAGCTCTTCCATCTGGTGCTCAGCTCCAGTAGTTTGACTTCCTGGGACTGAGCTAAACTTAGCTCATGCTGCCTTATCATTCTGGTGACAACATGTAACTAAAGATCAAACCCACTCCTTCCAGGAAAAGTGCTGGTCTCAGGAGAACTACAGATCTTTGACCAGACCTATAATCTCATTAGAAAACCTGTCCAAAATACAATCCCACATAGTTTTCAAAAGTATACAGAATTTGTGTTTAGGTAGGAAAAAAATTTCTTCTGCAAAAGCAAAGAAATTTAGAAATATTCACTATTTAAAAGCAATTCTTTTGTGCACATAAAACTCACTGTTGTATTTTTCAGGTATGCTTTTCAGAAGTGCAACTCAATATTGAAAAGAACATAAACATCAGAAGCTGGTGATATCTTTTAGCCAAGTTCAGTATCAGTATCTTTTGGCCAAGCTGACAAAGTAAAGAGAACACTGTATAAAAAAATACCAGGTCAGATACTGTCTGGTCAGATGTCAGAGTAAAAAAGAAAGCAGAAACTGGGTCAAAGAGAAAGGAAGGGGAAGTGCACACACTGCCCTGAGTGAAACAAGGAGACCTACAACAGTCACTTGATGTTTTTCTTACCACTGCACTAGTGTGAATGTCTGGTCTGACAGAAAATGTGAAAAAGGCCTAATACTTGAAGGTTTACTTGATCTTCAGTTGATGAATGTGCAGAGTTTATAATGGCCACTGCTTTCACACATAAAATTAAGGCTGCACAGGCTTGCAAGCCATGCATTAAATTTTGCCATCATAATTTGTTAAAGCAGCATAACATCGAAGCGACAAGTAATGTGAGGCCATCACATTAAATAAAGTGGGTTCAAGAAGAATAAATTCTGTTCTGATGTTATGCAGTTAGTGATTTTGGAGCAGTGACTGCACCAAGTGACTTGGTTTCTTACAAAGCTGAGTTTCACCTCAAAAATATGAACAGAAAAGAAGCTACTTAAAAGTATGTTAAGATACCAGCATAAGAGATACAGCGGAGTAACAGGCTGGTAGAGAGGGTGCCTCAAGAATGTGCAGTAAACACCAAAACCTTAATTCACTCCCTGGTACCAGCAGAGAGATACAAATATTTTTGTTTGACAGCAAATTGCAAAATTCAAAACAACCAAAACGACATTTTTCTTGCTCAAGGTACACAGCTTAAAAACATCCCTCTGAGTTGACCATTAAGATGAAACATCTCAAAGCCAAAATCAAACACAAACAAAAGCCCTTTGAACAGTGACTGGCCACTCTTCAGACAAGCTATTTTGTCTAGGGAAAGATGAGTGAAGAGCAGCAGAGAAAAATAAGTCTAACTTGCTGCTTTGTTATTGCACACTACGTTTTGTTGTTGCTGAGAATGTAGTGCTCGTGGATAGCCCTTTGGGATAAAAGTATATCAGAAATGCATAGCAAATAGAAAACATCTTGAGGACAAACCATACATAAACTATCACAGATTCAATAATATTCACCCCAGGAAGCAACAGCATTTCTGTTGTGCCCCGAAGAAAGGTAACAGAACAAGGGCTGCAGTCCAGTCCAATCCACCCATCCCAATTTAAGGACACTCTGTCAGCACAGTAACACGGTGGTGCTTGCTCATCTGGAAGTTGCAGAGAAATTCAGAAAGGGAAAAAGTATTTAAAATACTGGCAGGATTGACATAAGAGGTGGCAAACCCCAGGATTCAGTTGTAATGAAAATCAGGGATATAATTTAAAACACTTGGGAAATTTAGGCAGGACAGAGATTTTGGGTTATTCAAGGTAGAATCATAGACTGGTTTGGGTTGGGAGAGATCTTAAAAGACCATGTAGTTTTCCGATCCCCCTGCCATGGGCAGGGAACCTTCCACTGCACCAGACTGTTTAAAAGCCCCACCCAGCCTTGCTGAACACCACCATAACCTTCCTAGGAAAAAGTCTTAAAAAAAGGCAGCTGATCCTTTTATGTTTGCCTCATCACAGTTCTGTCAACTGAAGAGTGATACACTCACAAGTAAAAGGTAAATACTGCTATGTCTATCAGACTGTCAACCTTTGGAACTCCTCGTCAGAGTTCAGAGGGATGGCACAGTGAAGGTAATATAACAACGATTATCTAATGACATGGAAACTCTTACTGTTTAAATGCATCTCTGTAAAGCCTGCAGGCCTGTGGGCCCTGGTGCAGGCCAGGAGCATTACATAAGTGATGCACAGGAGAAAGGACAGGGAAGAAGGGCTACCCAAACCATTCTGATTTAAAGTAGTTCCACCCATGAAAGCTAAGCCCAGCCTCTTCAAGTGTATTTAAGTGTCCAGCTCAGCTGAAAACTGTTCAGCTGCAACTGAATTCCTGTGGGAGGTAGGCACCCAAAACTTTTGAGAATTGATGTCGTAGTTACCAGCTCCATTGCTGATACTCAGGGTTCAGAGTCCACTTGAGGCAGCACAAGCTACACTTGCTTCACAGCAATAACAGCAATTCTCTAGGTTCTGAAAACAGCAGGCAGCATCAAAGTGGACTTATCTAATATTTAGCATTTACACCAGTTTTCATTTTCAGCATAGCAAAGCCCCCAAACTGGTGAAAAATTTCTGTTTCTCAGTTCTGTCTTTGAATTGGTGAGTCAAACTTTCTAGATACAGTAAAAAACATTTTTAATATCCTCTTGCTTTTGTGAGTCCATGTTTCATTCCCAGTGTGTGGTGGTTGGGATTTGTCACAACCCTGTAAATGCAATTTAGTGCAGTATTTGTTATCAGGAGATCCATCATGGTGGTAGCAGAACAAAGCAATTCTAAAAGGGGCATCAGAGTTCAGCAAGGACAAATAGCATGTTGTTTGATAGCACTCACTTGCAAAATGATGGTATCAATCTATTTCTGTACTTTGTTTTTCTTTTTTAATCAAAAATGATTGCCTAGTCCCTACCACCTCTACTTTTCTCCTTTTCTATTCAGCTCATCCATTTTTCCTATTTTTCTTTTCATGGATCTCCAAATAATGCAGTTCTTTTGTTTATTTTCGCACACATCAATAATGTAAACATTCTCCTTGGAATAAATTCTATTAGATGTCTTGAATTGGTAGGCCTGAAACAATAAATTCTCATCCACTCCTGCATCTCTCGGTCATCCACTCTTACTCAAAATATGGCACAGCTCACCATAACAAGCTTTCTTTAGTCAGGCAGGCATTAATTTCTGTTTCCCCTCCTAAGAAAGCACTGTTTATTGAAGGCATTCACATGCGGTCAGTGTGTTTTCAAATACGACATTTCATCACTATTTAAAACATTTATTTCCAAATGCCACTTTACCACTAAAAGAGCAAACTGCAATTAATGAATACATGCTTAGCTTTTAAAACTGAATACTCCTGCAGAACCACAGGCACACATAAAGCCAAGCATATGCTCAAGTGCAGGCAGCATCCAAGCATACGTTAATGCACAAAGGCTGTCCCTTCCATGAGGCAGCATTTGCCATGCAGGCCCTTTTTACAACCATGAGGATTTGGCCTGCAAGCCCTTTTTTTTCAACCATTTGCACAGTTTTCCTCCAACACCTTTCACCTTCACCTCCAGCAGTGTTTCACTGCCAGCTTTTAGCACCTCTCCACGCCCAGCCTCGGAGGCGCCTCGGCCTGAGGCGCAGGGGATCAGCAGCAGGAGCCGGGGCAGGGGGCAGCAGCAGGGGCAGGGGGCAG